>RCUC01148650.1:0-52939 GCA_003697995.1 Taxidea taxus jeffersonii | reverse complement strand
CGCCCGGCCGCAGGGGCGGGGGCGGCGCGCACGTGGCCGCCGGGCGCGCGTCGGAGGGGCGCTGTCCGCGGGCCCGGGCGGGGGAGGAGAGGCCGCTCGGGGTGGGGCCCCGGGAGCAGGGGCGCGCGGAAGGGAGGCTGGGAGACGCGGCCCTGGACGAGCCCAGCGAGCGGGGCGGCCGAGCGTGTGCCAGGCGCACTGGAGGGACGAGCGTAGAGCCACGGGGACTGCGTTCAAAACGTGCCCTCTTTCTTCTCTTTTGAAAAGCAGCTGATCGTATACCCTAGTTTTCTAAAAGTTAGAATCCGACTCACCGGATCCCAGTGCCTGTTTAAGGAAGCTGAGGCCGGAGCAGAACCTTCGATGAACTTTGGGATTTATTTGCTCCCGTGGTGCCAAGGGCGCAGTTTTCCGGCAGAGCACACTGGCTATCTTTCTTTATCCCTGTAGAACCCCTGTGGGTGTCTGTCCTCCACATTTTACAGTTCCCGAGGGTGGGTCAGGTCTTCTGATTTTTCTATCATCCTAACCAAGCTTATTAGGATGATTATGAATCAAATTGAAGCTACAGTTACTGAAGCTGACGGCTGACAAAGATCTAAATGAGAATCCAGTCCTTAAAAATGAGGGACCTTGAGGCCCAGAGAGGTGAGGTTCCTTCTCCAATACGACACAGCAAGTCTAGGATTCCCCTATTATTTGAAAAGGCCAACAGTATCTAATGATGGTCATAATTTCATTTATAATTTGTGTCAAATAGATGAGGTTAAGTGGAGATAGACTTTTCACATAATGTTATGTAGATATTTCAAAGCCCAGGTCACTCATTATGTCCATTTATCCCCCTAAAGAAGTAGTGCCTCATTTATAGGCTTTAACATAATGTATAATCTGAATGAGCTAGGGCAGCCTAACTTTTTTTTTTTTAAAGATTTTTTATTTTTTATTTATTTGACAGCCAGAGATCACAAGTAGGCAGAGAGGCAGGCAGAGAGAGAGAGGAGGAAGCAGGCTCCCTGCCAAGCAGAGAGCACGATGCAGGGGCTCAATCCCAGAACCCTGAGATCATGACCGGAGCAGAGACTTTAACCCACTGAGCCACCCAGGCGCCCCAGGGCAGCCTAACTTTTAATAATCCTAGGACTGATCTTTTCAAATGGGTATGTATATTTAATTGCTTATCTGTGTGAACAGGATTATAAGCTAAAAAGTTGAGGAGGCAATTTGCTGCGCATTATCTCATTTGATAGTCATAATGATAGGAAATTGGCAGAGTAGGTGGCGGTCTGCTCACTTTGCCCGTGAGGACTTGTGGCTCACAGAATTTGTGTTTTCTCTGGTAAGGCCATTGAGTTCTTAGTGTAAAGCCTGCCTTTAGGGGCAGAGGTGAGATGTGGGATGTGGGATGTTGGGGGTGGGGGGAGGACTCGCGACATTAAGCCTTGTCAGTTCAGGCTCATTTCCATCAGACTTCGCTGCCTCTGTGATTTCGTCAGAGGACCCAAGCGCGGCCAGTAATTACTTCTGCTGCACGGGCTACTCCTTAATGGCCTGTAATAACTGGGTTCCCCCACACGGCCAGTCAGCTCACCTTGACCACAGGACAGAGCTTCCTAACCGCACATATCAAGAAAGAGAAATATGAGCGCTGGCCAAGACCCGTTTCAAGGCAGAACAGTGGCATGTGCACAGACTTCTACTTTGGTTTTTATGTGACTGATCATATGTGAAAAGTATAACTTAGTGGCCTTTAAAGAAAACAGAATCTCTAAGTGTCACATTCCCTGCACGGGAAGGCCATCATCACGTTCTGTCTGTGCCAAACACCAGGCTGGATGCTGGAGAGGAGTCAGCAGGGATGAAAAAAGGACAGCCCTGCCCTCATGAGTCTTAAACATGCAAGAGGTGGAAAGGGCTAACTGTACATGCTCTGCAAGTTGGTATGCCAGCGGCAGTGAAATAATACTTAAACGCGTTAGGAGGTGCTGTAAATTTTGTCATTCTTTACTTTCCCATGGCCAACATGGAAAATTAATAACCTTCGTCTTTCTTCATAGCTCACGTCAGTCTTCTGTGAATCAAAAAATCCACTCCCGCAAAGCCCTCCTAGGTTTCAACTTTTGAACAGTTTTTTTATAATCAGCTATTTTATGTCATGACTAAGATCTGCCATGAAATCTCAAGGAGGTTTTTAGAGAATTAGTTCTTAAGCCCCTTTTTCCCTACCTTAAATCTAATGGAAGCTGTCTGTGCTTTGCTCAGAAATTTTAAGAAGAGAAAATACACGCATCCTCATATACAACTTTGCATTCATGTCAGTGGGCTCCAGGCTTCCTCGAATCTCAGCCGTGACCCCTCTTGGAGTGGACTTTCCTAATCCCTGTTCTAAACCCAGGAGAAGTAAATAGCTTGAATGATGGAGAGTGGCGTGTGGAGACTCTACCTCACACCTAGACAGAAAACCTCTGTCCTTGACTAGTTGGCATCTCTACATTTTTATGAGTCACCGGCTGTGAATCATAGCTGAAGCTATTGATTTTAATAGCTTGACTGCTTTGGTGGTATGCCTGTAACCCACAGCGCAGAAGCCTGGTATTATGGGAAGGGCACCAGCCTGAGAACCATGGTAGGATTCTCGTCCCACCTCTGTGCAAATTTCTGTGCCTCATTCTTCTCATCTCTAAAATGGGTGGCTGGGTCTGAGTCATTTCTAAAGTCCCTTAATCTGATGAAGAAATTCTGTGATCCCAGCATGACTACCACCTCACTTCACTTTCATACATCTTCTAAGGCACGGCTGGACTCCATGAATTCATATCCCCTGTCCGAAAAGAGTCAGAGTAAGGAAGTACCAGGATCATTGACAGGAGAATGTATGGTTGTCTTTCACTGACCTTACTGGCTTCAAAGCTGTCACATGTTGGCTGAAATCGGATAGAATAAGAAAATTGTGAAACCCTTCTTCTCAAGGAGAAATGTTTAAATTTTTAAAAAGCCTGTCTCTATCCCACCTTTGCACTGACTCTCATCTTTCTTAAATGTATTCCCTTTATCGCAGTCTCTTAAGGAAAACAGCACTTTTAATTGGATGGCTGCTGTGTAATTCTCACCCACCACGAAACACTGAAGCTCTGTCCCATCAGTCTTGTCTTTGGGTTTCCAGTTCAGGGCCCAAAACACACTTACCCTCAAAGTAACACATCGCACACCTAAGCGATTCAGCATCCCTGCTCACCAGACTCTCAGCAACATGAAGAACAGAGAATCAAAAGGCACACTTCCTACCCCGACACACGATGACATACTAGGCAGAAAAAGAAACTTCGCAGCAGTCAAGTAGCATGGTTTAAAATTTAGATTTGTGCCGATTTGGTACCAACAGTGGCCAGTTCTGAAAAACAACATCCACGTGTGGCAGATGGGGGTTAAGGCAAGGGCAGAAAGATGAGTGAAGAGTATCAAACAGCTGATTTAATGAAGTTGTGGAACTGATGTTTGGGTAAGGCAAAATGACACACGGCGATAGCATCTGTGTAAGTCTCCATAATGAGAATGCTCTATACACAGTGGAAGCTCCTGGCTGTCCTAACCAAATGCTGTGCTTGGCCACCCTCAGGCCAGCAGAGCTGTTCCGAGCATGGACACCAGAGCCAGACTGCTTGAGTTTGTGTTCTAGCAGTGCCCCTGCCTACCCACTCTTTAACCTGGGGCACATGACTGCCCCTGTCTGAGCCTCAGCGCCACCAGGGATCAGTGGGGAGATGATCACACTCACTCCCAAGGCCGTTCTAAGGAATAAGAAGTCCACCTCGTGCCTGGCCCAGAGACCCATATAAGTGTTTGCAATGAGTTTGTATACATGTATGATCCTGCATATTTCAAGAAACCAATTTGGAAAGTGCGATACAAATTCGATTTGTAAAGGGTATAGCTACAAGTGGTCTCTACTCCTTGACAAGGTAAACACTTGTTTGGTTGTAAAGAGTTTTTTAAGAGTTTCCTAACACATTTTTTTTTTTTTGTCTCCTTAACCCAAAGAAAAACTAATAAGACACTTCAGAAAACTCCTCAGGAAACATTTTGGCATGCATTTATGATCTGGAGAGTAGGATACCAAAGAATTATTTTCATTTGACTTGTGTTTGTTGATCACCTCTAATTTACATTGTGATTCAGTAAGACAGCTGTGAATGTATCTTGTAGTTTTCAAGTGACAAGTTCAACAGGTGGTAGCCGGACAGGTGCCTGCAGGCCCTCAGCAGGGATCCACGACTGATGCCGCTAGCACCGCAGCCAGAATCACTGAGCCTAGCACCCACCACCAGTGTCTCACGTTCATTGTGTCCTTCCATCTTCACAGTGACCTTTTGAGTCAGTTCTGTGACTATCTCCATTTTTAAAGAAGCAACTAAGACTTAAAGAGCTTAGTTAAATTGCCAAAGATCACAGCTAGGAACATTGCTGGGGTCAGGAAAGGAACCCAGGCAGGCTGAAAACAACAGAGCAGGAACACTCCAAGACCTTCCACTTAGACTCGCCACATTTGTCACATCTGCCTTCTTTCTCTCTGTCCCTATCCATCTATCTCTTTCTGTTGGTGTCTGTATCGCCGCTGGCATCTCACCTTTAAACGCCTGGACATGGGCACCTGGGTGGCTCAGTCATTAAGCATCTGCCTTCTGCTCAGGTCATGATCCCAGCATCCTGAGATCAAGCCCCGCATCAGGCTCTCTGCTCAGAAGGAAGCCTGCTTCTCCCTCTACCACTCCCCCTGCTTGTGTTCCCTTTCTCTGTCAAATAAAAAATAAAATCTTTAAATAAGTGAATAAATAAATAAAATAAATGCTTGGGCACATATCTCCTAAGAATAAGGGCACACTCCTCCACAATGAAATGAAAACACATATTATTACATCCAAGGGTGGTTTTAAAAAACAAGAACCTAATTTTTACCCATAACTTCAGATGATTATTTCTGGTAGTATTCTCTAGCTTTATCCTATAATGGTCATACTTTGTGGAATGAGATCCAAGCCTGAAATCCCCCAAATGTAAGTAGTCCGTTACTACTGTGGAGTAGCACCAGACCTCAATACTGTATTTCCACATTTATAAGCTTCTATGACACTAATTCTCCAAAAATCTGCATATTATTTCAATCTCACTGAAATGCTCCAGTGCCAAAACCAAGCCAGCTGTGCAAACAGAAATGCCTTTGAAGTATCTCAAGCATTTACTCACAGCATTAATGAGTGTTAGCCATGTATCGAGCTCTGAGGTAGGACCCGGTCTCTGCCCTCAAGGATTACCTCAGCCCCAAGGAAGAGATAAGAGAAAATCCCAGCACGGTGTGACGGAAGTCAGAGCCAGGCCCAGCCACCTTGGAGGAGGCAGAGAGAGAGGGCCACACCAGGAGCTGAAGCAGGAGCCTGCTGTCTGTGAGAGAAAGAAAGCAGGCAAGGTGAGCAAGCCCATGTCTGAGGAGCAATTTAAGTAGGTAGACAGTGCCTCAGTGTACACAGGACACACATCTAGAGACACCTCGAGGAGTACCGAACACAACCCTCTTCTGGTGTGTTAAGACACTGAGTAGAGCACCGTGGGGATGTAAGGCATAAAGGGTGTGGTGTTTGCCTTGTAACAGGGTATTCCCATATATCGTAAGAAAACTTTTAAGCAGGCAAAACCAAACGTTTTGTTCCCAGAACTCGCTTAGTTTTTCTGACCTAGTTCCCAGTACACAGATTCCCCCCTTGTTTGGAGCCATGGTCATGTGCAGAAATAGAGAAGTGTAAACCGTGGCTTACAGAAACTGAAAAGAGGACTTTTCCTAGGATGCCAGACACATGGGCCCCAGTACAGGTAAGGGACAACAAACAGGTTACCCATGGTGCGTTCCAAAGGAGGCACTTTATAGAAATTCCATACTGAGAATAAACACTGTGAACTCAAGTGGAAGAGGAGGAGGTCTCTAGAAAAGGTAACTCTTTAAAGGATGACAGAGCACTCCAGAGTTGCTAACTGCCATCATGTCTCCTTTTTCCCTTGAGTTGGGGATAGGGGTGGGGGAAGGATATTGAAAATAAATTATAAACAAAAAAAGAAAATTATCACAGTTCTCTTTTGGAAATATATTAAAAAGTTTAAGTGGTTAGGCATGTGGAAAAGCTTTTGAGAACTTGTGAAAGGGGAATGAATGGCCATGATTTAAGATTTTATTTATTTATTTGACAGACAGAGTTCACAAGTAGACAGAGAGGCAGGCAGAGAGAGAGGAGGAGGCAGGCTCCCCGCCGAGCAGAGAGCCCGATGCGGGGCTCGATCCCAGGACCCTGGGATCATGACCTGAGCTGAAGGCAGAGGCTTTAACCCACTGAGCCACCCAGGCACCCCGAATGGCCACGATTTAGAAGAAAAGAATGCATCTCCCTCCTGAGCTCTCTCCTTCCTGCTCCTTGTTTTTATCCAGGTTTGTTTGGTAACATTTTCCCCAGGTTTTGGGCCAGCAGCTGGGCTTGTGGGAGTTTGGGGTATTGAAGAAGGCCCTCCGCTATGACACACTGGTTCAGGATAGGGGACAGGACTCAGGCTGGCTCTGGACTTCCTTCTGCTTACTCCGCAGAATTGCTCTGGGGGCAAATACTTCAAACCTGTTTTCTCCCACAATCTTATCTGAAAAGTGAAGGTATTAACACCGTCTTTTGGGAAGGCTGCTTAGCTTGGACATAAGATCCACAAGTGGTTTCAGCAAAAACTTTCTATTTTTAAAATTGGGGGAAGCAGGGATGCCTGTATGGCTCAGTTGGTTAAGCGCCTGCCTCCAGCTCAGGTCATGATCCCAGGGTCCTGGGATCGAGTCTCACGTCAGGCTCCCTGCTTGATGGGGAGTCTGCTTCTCCCTCTGCCTGCTGCTCCCCCTGCTTGTGTTCTCTCCCTCTTTCTGACAAATAAATAAAATCTTCAAAATTGGGAAAAGCAGAATAATCCTCTGTGGTCCAGATTCTTTCTCATTTGTACATTCCCAGTTAAACGTCACTCATGATGTTTTCATAGTGATCCTATGAATTCCGCGTTGGCTTTCTTCTGAGACAGTTCAGAAGTGTGTCACTTAGTTTTATGTGTTAATATCATTACTGGCATATATCTTTAGAAACATTCACTTTCTGTATTTCAAGATACAGAAAGGTATGTTGTATTAAAGCTATCTTGCATGCAAACCAGTCTTTTCAACAGGAGCTCTTAATTTAGAAATAGTATTTCCCTTAAAGAATTCCTAATTAGAATTAACAAAAGATGTTAGATTTTTGTGAAAGCAGATAACATAAAGAGTTGATCAGTTTTTCCCCAGCAATGGCTTATACAGGGAATTTTTCTTAAATGTAAGAAAAAATGATATAAAAAGTGACCTTAGCATTCACCAAGAGGTCAGGATATGGGTGACTCTGACAGAACAATCCATTTTACTTTTAGAAGATGCATTTGTGTGCTTTTGAAGATAGGATCCCAGTTACTTACCATCTTAATCAGTAGCAGGTCACACCAGCAATCCCTTTTTACTGCTGGAACTTGGGTAAATTCAAAAGGAAACATAATATTGTTTGCCCATTTCCAGACAGCACAGAAGTTGACTTAACTTTAAAATCAGTTATTGGGGCGCCTGGTGGCTCAGTGGGTTAAAGCCTCTGCCTTCGGCTCGGGTCATGATCCCAGGGTCCTGGGATCGAGCCCCGCATCGGGCTCTCTGCTCAACAGGGAGCCTGCTTCCTCCTCTCTCTCTCTGCCTGCCTCTCTGCCTACTTGTGATCTTTGTCTGTCAAATAAACAAATAAAATCTTTAAAAAAAATTTTTTTTTTAAATAAAAATAAAATAAAATCAGTTACTGACAGGGCACCTGGGTGGCTCAGTCAGTTAAGTGTCTCCCTTCAGCTTGGTTCATAGTCCCAGAGTCCCATGGGATCAAGCCTCGAGTCAGGCTCCCTGCTCAGCGGGGAGCCTGCTTCTCCCTCTGCCTGCTGCTCCCCCTGCTTGTGCGCTCTCTCTCTCTCTCTCTCGCTCTTTCTCTCTCACTCTTGTTCTATCTCAAATAAATAAATAAAATCTTAAAAACCAGTTACTGAGATGTAACATAGAATAATCATTTTCGGGTGCCTGGGTGGCTCAGTGGGTTAAGTCTCTGCCTTCAGCTCAGGTCATGATCTCAGGGTCCTGGGATCGAGCCCCACATCGGGCTCTCTGCTCAGCGGGGAGCCTGCTTCCTCCTCTCTCTCTGCCTGCCTCTCTGCCTACTTGTGATCTCTGTCTGTCAAATAAATAAATAAAATCTATAAAAAAAAAAGTAATCATTTTCTACAGAAAATGTGATTTTAAAAAATTCACCCAAATAGTTTAGAGAACCAATCACTTGAGTATTTTTTTGTCACAATACTAAAGGTCTTTATGAAGAATTACTGAGAGAATACACTTTCTAGGAGATTTTAGACCACGTAGGAAGTTCAAACACAGAGGACTGAGCTAACAGGTGCTACTGTTTTAAATAATCTGTTACTGTTCTAGGCTGGACATGAAGAGGATGAACTCTTGAAATACTTGGAGTATATCATCTCTCCTCTAAATCATTCTTTATGCCCATTAAAACTTTCCTACCCTGAGTCCTCTCTCCTGTCCTTTATCTCTGATTCCAAAGATGACTAGCTAACTAACCTACTAAGTCAAAATCAAAGTGCCAATGGGAGGGGCTTCAACTCAACCTTTTCCTTCCTCTCCAGATAACTTCTTTCCATTTCAACAACAGCTTACCAGAAACCTTACCAGCCAACTTCCTTCTCCCACCCCAAGGAGATGGTTCTAGTGGTAAGAAATTCAGACTAAGTAGAAGGGAAGGGAAGCACTATGACAGATGTAGAATTTTTAGAGGGGCAGGTTTTTGAGAGATCATGTTTGCAGCCACCTTCACCTTTTGACCTTAGGTCAAAATGGTAATCAAGAAACTGTCATTCCAAAGATTAACCATGACAGCTCCAGATTTTCTCAGGATCTGGATCTTCACATACCTGCATTAATCTTCACTGCTTATTATCACGACCTAAGCCAAAACAGCAACTTCAGAATTTGGAAATCGGAGTAACTTCTAGGGAACACCAGATATGCTTTCTTGGGCAGTTAGTCACTAATCACTTAGTGATTGGATCCAAATAGGGATCAACACTGAATTCCATTTTAATGATTGTGTTTTTTACTGGTATATAAGAAAATTAAATAAATGTGGGAAATACTTCAAAGAAATTATCTGAATTTAACCATTTTAATTTTCAAAAACATAATTACTTTTCACCCATTAAAATGGCTTTGGATGAGAATTTGTACTGTTCCATCAATATAAGATCATGCCTTTTAGCAGAAATTGGTGTACATTCCCTTCATAACAACAAATTAATAGTTTCCAAGTATTTGCACATTTTAGGATCAATAAACTCATGATAGCTTAATTATGAAATTCAACCACCGTGACTCTTTTTTAAAAGAAAATTTTATGACATGCAGTTCTTTTGGTAGGCAACTATTAAGTAGCTGGTTCTAGGAATAACAAAAATGGGAAAATATACAGACATATACAATTATGGAAGGCTATAACTTATAATTGATCATGAAAAGAGATCCTTAGTGACAAATTTAGGACATATTCTGTTCTGAATATATAGCTTATACCATCTTTCCTGGCAAATCAGTAAGGTAAGAATTAAAGGATTGGGGTACTTGGCTGGCTCAGTTGGTAGAGTGCACAACTCTTGATCTTGGCATTGTGACTTTGAGCCCCACGCTGGTGCAGAGCTTACTTAAAAAAAGGCGGGGGGGGGCGATGGGTGGCTCAGCCGGTTACATGTCTGCCTTCTGCTCAGGTCATGATCCCAGCATCCTGGGATCAGCCCCACATCAGGCTCCTTGCTCAGCGGGAAGCCTGCTTCTCCCTCTCCCACTCCCTCTGCTTGTGTTCCCTCTCTCGTTGTATCACTCTCTGTCAAATAAATAAATAAAATTTTAAAAAAAAATAAATAATTTTTTTAAAAAAATACAATAAGAACATTTGGCCCACAAAAAAAAAAAAAAAAAAAAAAAAAAAACCATCCTTTAGGAAAGCTTAATTTGAGGAAAATTTTCCCAGAGTGCTCCCTTCAGTTCTTACTACCAGAGGAAAAGTAGGCCTGCCATATGATGAAAGATATCTGGTACTATTGTTTATCTAGTATATATCTAGGGCTTCATCTTGGTAGATTTTTATCCAAGGTGAGAAGGGACAGTTTTGACACTCAGTTACTTTGAAGTACTAGATCTGTGCAATAGTAAAGCTTATCTTGACAATGGATGTGGGCCTACCAGTATTGTGAAGTGAGGGATTTTGAAGCAGGTCTTCAGAACCACTATCATCAAGACTCCTGCTCTGATATTGTGTGATCCAGACAAATTTCTCTTGTATTGCCAAACATTGGAAATTATGCTTGTCACAGTTTTAGCAAATGCTTAGCAGCTGTGACTATTGATTGCTGGGCCTTCAATTATGTCCAGTTCGTCTCCTTCCACTCTACCGGTGGGGTGGCTGTATTCTTTTTTTTTTTTTTTAGGTTTTATTCATTTATTTGACAGACAGAGATCACAAGTAGTCAAGAGAGGCAGGCAGAGAGAGAGAGAGGAGGAAGCAGGCCCCATGCAGAGCAAAGAGCTGGATGCGGGTCTCTATCCCAGGACCCTGGGATCATGACCTGAGCCGAAGGCAGAGGCTTTAACCCACTGAGCCACCCAGGCGCCCCAAAGATTTTATTTATTAATATGACAGACAGAGCACAAATAGACAGAGGCAGGCAGAGAGAGAGAGGGGAAAGCAGGCTCCCTGACGAGCAGAGAGTCTGATGCGGGGCTCGATCCCAGGACCCTGAGATCATGACCTGAGCCGAAGGCAGAGGCTTAACCCACTGAGCCACCCAGGCACCCCTGTGTTCTTTCCTCACTGCCTTGTGCCAGCATCTTCTGCCCAGTGTCTTGGCTATTAGCACAGCCTTTGTTTTCTGTGATCATTAGTTTTCATTCAGACACAGAGCAATTCTGTCATTGCTCAACTTAGTTAATAATCCTCGTCAAAAACACTGAAAGTGAGTTCAACTTCAATACTAATGGGCCTTCCGGCCAATCGGATTGTCTACAAGTCTACTGAACATACTTTTTTTTTTTTTTTCTTTATTAGTTAGAGAGAGAGAGGGAGCACGAGCACAGGCAGACAGAGAGGCAGGTTCCCTGCCGAGCAAGGAGCCCGATGTGGGACTCGATCCCAGGACGATGGGATCATGACCTGAGCCGAAGGCAGCCGCTTAACCAACTGAGCCACCCAGGCGTCCCTGAACATACTTTTAAAAAAGCTATTCTAGGATATTTTCTCCTTTCTTCTGTTTATTGGGGTTAATGTTTTTTATCTCTCATTGTTTTTAATGGGATTTACGATTTTGTAGTAGAGTCAAAGTGCTCCTTCTCTGCAGTTTTCGGAATTCATCGTGCCTGAGAAGTCTGTCTAGATACATGGGGCCAAGGTTTCTGCTTGAGCACTGAGATCAGAAGAAGACCTTGTGATGCTTTTCATTTCAGCATACCTTCAGAGTCTGAGCCATTAAAAAGAAAGGTGTTAGAATGTTTAACACAGTATATAGCACGTTGTGAAAAACACCTGTCACTTTTCTGAGCACTCTAATCAATTTGTGAAAAAAGAGAATCCAATTATACTAAATGCATTTTTTTTAATACCTGTGTTCTGATGTCATCTTTAAAGAACAGGAAAAAAATGTATGGGTAGAATAAGTATGCAAACAATTTACCTTCAATACGAATTAGACATAGCTCTTTAAAAAAGGTTTGAATTATATTGGTTGGAGAGGAACCAGCATAAGGATATTAATATTTATGGAGTATTTACTATATCTAATGCACTAGGGGGAGAAAGTTATTTTTATAGTCCTTATTAACTAAAAAAATCTGTAAAAGGCATTAAAATCCTCAACTGACATCATTTAATTCAAAGCTCTTCATCTTTAAATTAATTCATCTCAAAAAACAGCAAAGGTAAGAAAAAAATTACTATCAGTAAGAATGATATATTTCCTTGGTTTGGAAATTTCCAAACCACGATATTCTGCCCTGTCAAAATACATTCATTGGGGAATTTTTACTTTATAATTTCTTTTGAACTTAATCAGAGTTTTACATCTAGCTGGTTTCATGATTAAATAAAAGAGAAGGTGATTCCCCTCTTGTATAGAGGAGACCACATACTTGAATGGTCCTCTAACTTCTAGGTTCTGCTATAGTAACACTGAAACCAGAAGCTTGTGGGAGAAATGTCACTTTATCTAAGGGTAAAATCAGACTCTAACAGGAAGTAGCAAATTCATCCTTTTCTTGTTTCTTACTCCACTCATTGCTGAAGACAAGAAATTTGAGAAACAGCACTTTTTAAGTCATACTTCCTTTACGTAAATCAAAACCAAAGCCCCTGGGTGGTGCTTTCCCCACAGGAATCTCTAAAGAGCAAATAGGGCCATTTAATGATGGATTCATTTATAGGAGGGACCCCATTGTGTATACCACACCTCTTGAAAAAAAAATAAAGCTAACGTCTCAACTGTTTACTACAGAATAAAAATCTAGCCCGAATCTGACTTTTATAAACCAGGTGAATTCAGGTTTAATTTTCACAAATCATAAGACACTATTTTGAATATTTTGGCCTTTTACTTAAATGATCTAGTTCCCAGGTAAAACTTAAATCAAAAAAGATAGTACTGTCAGGACTCACGGATCGCCACTTTACAGTTTAGCATGTGGCGACTTGAAGAGTTGTTTTGGTTTTGTTTTAAAAGAACATGACACATTATGTAGATTCAGATAGATTTCAGAATTCAGAATTTAGATAATATATAATTTATTAGATAATATATAATTTATTTATATATTTATTTAGATAATTTATTTAGATAATATATATTTAGATATAATATCTAAAATATAATATTTAGATAATATATAATATAGATAATATAATATAGATAACATAAATATATTCAGAATATTTAGAATTTAATTCTAAATATTCAGAATTTATAATATAGATTTGAATTTAATAATACAATTTATTTCAGAATTCAAATACAGATTTTAATAATTCAGAATTTAAATAATTCAGAATTTAAAATATAGATTTGAAAATAGTCCTCAAGTACACTTACAGGCAAAAATGTCTTTTAATCGCCAGTTTCCCTACCCTTTTCAATAAATTACTTCCTGGGATTCAGTGAGCTCACTCTCTCTTAAAAGGAAAATAAAGACTGTTTTTGCTTTCAGATTTATATTCCCTCACTCCAGCTTTATGACTACGTGTGCACACACAACCATTTCTCTCTCTCTTACAGGTGGCGCAGACCAGGAAGGGGAAATCTGTGGTTTTAATTCTTTATGCCTCATCCTCTGAATGCTGGAGGCTTGCTGGAGGCTGTACGCTGTTAATGCTAATTGTGATAGGGGTTTTTACCTCCGACTGACTCCTACATGTTAGCATTAACAGGGTATAATGCCTGTTACTAGCATTCACTGGAACAAATTGCTGCCGTGGGAGGATGACAAAGAAGCATGAGTCACCCTGCTGGATAAACTTAAGACTTCAGGCGTTATTGTTTTTGTTAATCATAATCTGGTCACTGAGGAGTTCCACCTTCAGTTTTTAAGAGAGTAAGGTCATTCAAAAGATTTACCAGCAGCATTCCGAATGCAAACACTTTTATGCGAATCTTCAAGCCCACACCCTTGTTTTTATCTGTAGTGAAAAGCGTATTCACTTCGTTTTTAATTCAAAGTTATGGTGTGTTCACTGTAACTGTTCAGAAGCACTCTTCATAACTCAACTGAAACAAATATGAACTAAACACATTCTGAAGCAAATTTCTAGAATATCTCTGTAGTTAAAAATTAAAAGGACCCTACAGTTGCATCATAGATGGCCCAGCAACATTTTTAAACAGATTTACAAGTTGGCATTTTTTCCCCTCATTTAACAATTTTCTATTCAGACGGTTAACACTTTTATTTGAATCTTAGGGGGGATCTGTAAGGCTATGACAATGAGATTTTTTTAGAAATGAAATATTTTTACCAATTAGCATGGTAAATGATGTCTGAGATAACCCCTCTCTTTTCCCTACAAGGTACAAAGGCTTAATAAAAAAAAATTTCATATTTGAAAAGAAGTCCCAAGTCTAGGTTCGAATTTAATAGCTTGGCCACATAATCATGTCATGGGGTCAAAGAATCCACTTTTCCTCTCAAAGCCTGTGTGTTCATCCACAGAATGAGACTAACACTTTACAAGGTCGGTGTGAGGCTTATGTGAAATAGAACTAGTTTGTAAAGTAGAATGTGTTACATTAATGTTTTAGTAAAATTCATCTGAGAACTAGTTACCCCCACACACACACTTTGTTAGAGAAAAGCTAATGATTTGATTTACAGAATTGTTCGGGTTTGGATTTCTCTGCTGGTGTTTTTCCCATAATTGACTATATCACTTACAAATAAACAGTTAATCTTAATTGCTAGCATATTTAGAGATACTTGTATTAGCAACTCTTCTCAACATTTTGCCAGTTATGCACTGTAACCAAATAAACCTCTTTTAGTCACTTAGTTGATTTAAAATAATTTGTTATGGCCTTTTTTCTTTTTTTTTTTAATGGCCTTTTTTCTTTTGCAAAGTATAAATTGTAATTTCAGAAGTCATTTACATAAAAATCAAACCCCAAAAAAAGACAATGGGAAGAAATTATGAGAATACCAAGGGGAACAGTCCTGATCCCTAGGACATGGTATTCTCATCTCAGGGCATCCCCTCAGCCTGGCCCACATTTGCATTTGAGTTGTGTGTGCTGCCAAGATAAATTTCTCCTTTTTTTTTTAAAGATTTTATTTATTTATTCGACAGAAAGAAGGGGAGAGAGAGAGTACAAGAACGGGGAGTGGCAGGCAAAGAGAGAGGGAGAAACAGTCTCTCCACTGAGCAGGGAGCCCGATGTGGGACTCAATCCTAGGATCCTGGGATCATGACCTGAACCAAAGGCAGTCGCTTAAACACCTGAGCCACCCAGGCGCCCTAAATTTCTCCTTTTAACCCTTGAGATGAAATTTGGCTCCAAGGAGCCCCAAAGTAGGCACATCACATTGAAGGGAGTTCCTTCAGACTATGCATTTATCTGCACTGCTCATCTCTAAGAGGAGTCCTTGTTTGGAGTCCCAATTCTCCACAACCCTGCTTGCTGTCTAGTCAGAATGTTAGATCTGGAAGAGACTCATCAAGTATTACCTTCCTGCTGTTATAAGGAAAAGCCATGAATATCAAAAAGTCAGCTTAAGAAAAACCCTGCCATGAGGGGCACCTGGGTGGCTCAGTCAGTAAAGCATCCGACTCTTGGTTTCGACTCTGGTCATGATCTGTGTCCTGGGATCCAGCCCCATGTCAGGCTCGTGCTCAGCGCGGAGTCCGCTGGACATTCTCTCTCTCTCTCTCTTTCTCTCCCTCTGCCCTCCCCCTGTTCGTGCTAAGTAAATAAAATCTTAAAAAGAGCAAAGAAAAACCATGCTGTGAAAGGCTTTATATAAAGAGCGCTAGAGTACATGAAACTTGGGTGAGTTCCTTAATCTCTATAAGCCTCAGTTTTCTCACCAGTGAAATGATGAGTCTATTTCAGGAGGATGGTAAGCTCAAGTTAAAGAGTGCGTATAAAGAGCACAGTGTCTGTTATGCATTACGTGTTAAATGAACGCTGGCTTTACCGCTTCTAGATTTGGGTTATTAAGTAAAATGGGCTCTCCCTGAGGGCACATTAGCACCAACCTAACCATAATCCCATGGTGACAACCCAGAAAAGCGAGATCTGCCAGGGGTGCTGGGTTTTCTCTGATGCCCAGCTCTTCCTGACTGCCCTGTCTATCAGTCCTTTTGACCAATAGGCTCGGGTGTGCCAAAAATGCTTGGAACATGCATAAGACTGGGTGTGTCTTTATGCTGGAGAAAGGGGTAAGTAGCAAGGAAGTGTGTGTGTGTGTTTTGAAGTGACAAACTCAGGGTGGCTTAAGTGAAAGTGGGTGCCGTGCAGATGGAAAAGGTAAAAGGAACCTGATTTTGTACACAGAATGCTGAACAGAGTGAAGCATGACATCATGCAGGACATGGTTTCTTTAAAAAAACAAAAAAAAAACAAAAAAAAAAAAAACCTTGAATATCAAGATAGTTGCCTAGGATCTGACCCACTTCCCTAGAAACTTGCTGAATTAGAGACTATTCACTCTTAGCAGTAAGACTCAGTAACTAAAAAAAATTAAAAAAGAAAAGAAAAAATAGGATAAGGAGGGGGAAAGAAACGAAGTCAGGGAAGTGAAAAATATATAGAAAACATGGAATATTAGAATTTTTCCAAAAATAAAGAGATGACCAGTACTTTGATCAAAGAAAGTAGGGAAAACTTCCAAAAAAGAAAAAGAACTTGAAGAAAATAAGAAGTCTGATAAGGAACAGCATGGAGGACATTAGAAGGAAAGGAAACATGAATTGAGGGAAATCGGAGAGGGAGACGAACCATGAGAGAGTGTGGACTCTGAGAGACAAACTGAGGGTTTTGGAGGGGAGGGAGGAGGGGGGTGCGGTGAGCCTGGTGGTGGGTATTAAGGAGGGCACGTATTGCGTGGAGCACTGGGTGTAGTGCATAAACAATGAGTCTTGGAACACTGAAAATATAAAAAATTAAATTAAAAAAAGAACAAACAAGAAAGAAAATAAGAAGTCTGTAAATGGGAAGCACTCAAAAGAAGTTGACCCATTAGGTGGTTTTTCAGGTAATAATGACTAGGAAACAGTGAAATCAACAGTAAAACTTGCACATAACTGTTCAGTTTTCCACTCTGGACTTCAAACTCTTTCCCGGCAGTAAGGATAAGGAAATAATGTACACATAGAGGGTTTGGGCTTCTCTGGTACTATTATAACAGATCTAAGTGTTCAGTAGGAGCCTTCACCCGCTTAACCATATACTCCTAACCACTCGAATATGGAATTGTTTTAGATAGATCTCTCAAATATCACTCTTCTAGGCTTCTTTGCAGTATTCAGGGATTTCCCAGGTCACTGGCTCTAAAACACTCCATCACAATTTGTTGTGATGTATAAATGACTGCACTAGAACAGGCGTATCCTCGAGGCCAATCCACTGTCTTGTAGGTTTATATCTTATGCAAATGTTTACTGACTTAATCACACCGTTATTATTCCAAGTCCAATTGTCCAAACAACTTGAGTTTTAATATACTGAACATTTTGCTCTATAGCCACAGGCTCAAAGAGGTGATTTTTAGTAAATAAAAGGTCATTACAGCAAACAAATGACTGAAAAGTTCTACATATAGCTGAAGAGCTGGGGCAGTGGTTCTTACTTGGGAAACGTGTTAAGGTGCAGGCTCCCAGGCTCCCACCACAGAGCCGTGATTCTGTAACGGAGCTTGGGAAGCGACTTTTTACCAGGCTAACCAAGTGATCCAGATGCAAACGGTTCATAAAACAACTCTGAGAAACAGTGGTTCATACCCAGCGCTACTGCTGATATGGCAACCAGGAATGGCGCCCAGCAGAAATCCTGCAACACAGAGATGCAATTCTGTTCACTGTTCACCACGGTTTATTCTGTGTAATGAGAGGTTCTGCCACATGGGTGGAGTGATGAGGTGCCCGATCATTTTGGGGGATAAGCAGCCATTAAAATGCAGGTCCCATTATCCACCTCAACCAAAAACATCAACGACCTTGGACTAGCCATGCCCAAACCATCAGCTGCGGCTTAGAACAGTCATGAGGGAAGGTCCGCGAAGGGATCGGGTGCTAATTCCTGCCTCAAGTGGCTTGGCTAACAAAACAATCACAAAATATCACCACCATCTTAACTCGCTCTGTGCTGCCAAAGCTTCATCGTCAGGAGACTGAAGAGTCTCCACTTAGGAAAATCCTACCCTTTCCCAAATCCTGACAGCTCAACAATTTCGGATCCTTTAGCTTGTGCCTAGCACATAGGAAAAGAATGCTAGAAAGAGTGGCACCCAGAGTGACTTTTCTCATCAGTTTTCCCAAAGTACAGTTTGTAGCTCTCTTATAAAAGTGCTTTGTGGGGGCGCCTGGGTGGCTCAATGGGTTAAACCTCTGCCTTCAGCTCAGGTCATGATCTCAGGGTCCTGGGATCGAGTCCCACATCCATCGGGCTCTCTGCTCAGCAGGGAGCCTGCTTCCCCCTCTCTCTCTGCCTGCCTCTCTGCCTACTTGTGATCTCTCTCTCTCTCTGTGTCAAATAAATAAATAAAATCTTTAAAACAAAAAACAGTAAATAAAATAGGGGTGCCTGGGTGGAGCAATCGGTTAAGCACCCAACTCTTGGCTGAGGCTCGAATCATGATCTTGTGTCATGAGATCGAGCCCAGTGTCTAGCTCAGCACTCAGCACAGAGTCTGCTTGAGATTCTCTCTCTCCCTCTGCCTCTCCCACTCATGCTCCTCTCTCTGAAATTAATACATCTTTAAAATAAATTTTAAAAAGTTATAGATCTACAAACACATGTGTACAATCATACATGTTACCAGTTGAAGCATCACTTTAATAGCAAATTTAAAAATCAACCATCAATTAGATAATTGATGGAGTGATTAGATAATGGTACACCTGCAGGTGGAATACTATATACTGAAAGAATGGATATAAAATGTGTAACTTCTAAAATAGAAAGGAGGGGGCGCCTGGGTGACTCAGGCGGTTAAGCATCTGACTCTTGGTTTGGGCTCAAGTCATGATCTCAGGGTGGTGAGATCCAGCCCAATGTCGGGCTCAGCACTGAGTGTGGAGCCTGCTTAGGATTCTCTCTTCCTCTCTTTGCCTCTACCCTCAACCTGCTCATACTCTCTCTCTCAAAAAAGAAAAGAAAATAGAGATACTCTAAGAAAGGAAAAGGAGAAAATAAGAAAAATCAGATCAAATACTTGACAAGACACAATCAATAATGTAAAGAAATGATACTCATTGTAAAATATACACGCATTAAAGCTTATTAAAAGATGGTAATTCCAAGACTCAGTTTTAAAAGAAAATGACAATTTCATGCTATATGCAAAAAGAGACTTGAAACATAATGAAAAAAAAAAAAGTTGAGAGTAACAGGACAGAAAACCAAATACCAGGAAAACAGTAACAAGAACCCAAGGTAATAACAGAACCAGATTAAAGAAAAAATAAATTAAGGAAACCAGGTTAAAGGGGATGAAATCATTATGAAGGATACAGAGGATCCTTATTTAGTGATAAAACTTGCTGGCAAGTTACAAACCCAAACCAGAATACATGGCGCTAACAAAAGAGTCTTAAAATATAAGCAAATATTGATTTAATTACAGCAGAAACCGTCAAAGCCACAATCATTGCAGGAGCATGGATTTAAGGGAGAAAAAAAGATTCCTCTATGCTTTTTTAAAGAGAAAACCTAACACATAATGACATGAAAAGCTGAAAGAAATGAAAAAATATTTACCATATCCTAAAGAAACTTCATGGAGAAATTTCAGTATCAGAAAAGCAGATTTTAAGACAAGTGGCTCAGATTGACAAGATGATTCCACAATACCCACTATACTGTTGAAAAAAAGACTAAGAAAGGACTGATCTTACCAAAACTCTGAATTATTTAAATTCCAGTTAGTTAACATCCAATGTAATACTAGTTTCAGGGGTAGAATTTAGTGATTTCATCACCCAGTGTTACTTCAAGTTAGAAAAGGCTTTCTTGAATTTCTTAGGCACATATAAATCATAAAGGGAAAAAATGGATAATTTCGACCACATTAAAAAAAGACAACACAAAGTTAAAAGGTAAGCCAGATTAGAGAAGATATTTACAGTAACAAAAGTTTAACTTTCTGAATATATGAAGAACTCCTGATGAAAGGACTAAAGATCCACTTAAAAGGTTGGAGGGGGGGTACTATAAACTGGTAACTCACAGAAGAGGAAGCCTTCTTGGATAAAAAACAAATGGAAAGACGCTCATTGTCGCTATATGTTCAGTATTAAACAAACTGATTAAATTATAGGATCAGGCATATCTAACCAACCTGAATGTTTGATAATGCTAACTGTTTGTGAGGGAGGGGAAACTGCTGTTAGGGAGTAAAGTGCTACAACTATTGTGATAATAACATTTAGTAAAGTTGAAGATGTTCCACCTAGGTATATACCCTAGAGATACTGTCAAATGTGTACACAAAGAAACACACAAAAATGTTCTTTGTAATACTAAAAAGTGAAGGGGCACCTAGTTGGCTCAGTTTTGGAGCATGCAACTCTTGTCTGACCCCATGTTGTACAGAGATTACTTGGAAATAAAATCTTAAAATAAAATACCAAGACCATCCTCAATGGCCATCAACAAGAGAAATGAATTAACTGTGGGATTAATCACACAATGGAATAGTAAACGTTATCAACCAGCTCTACATATAAACTAGCTCTACACATATCTACATGTTAAACGTGAAAACAAAATGCTGAATGATAAACTTTAAAAGGATACATATCATGAAACCAATGTTTAGTTTAAAACACAGAGGATACTAAACATTGCAAATCATGAAGGGTAAGGATATGCACGGAAAAGATGGTAGTTCTTGGAAGGAAATGACAAAAGGGAGATTTTCAAGGGATAGGTAGCTTTTTATTTTAAAAGAAGGATCTGAAATAAATAAGGAAAAGGTTAACAATGGTTAAATTTGGGTAGTGACTATATGTCAACATTCTTGGCTGCAAATAGGATCTGCTCTTGCCAGTTTAAGCAAAAAACAAATGGCTCACAAATGGCCTCAGGCTTGGCAATCTGGTTATACAACTCTGAAAAATGTCATTACAGCAGAGCAGCTGCAGGGGGAGAACTGCTGAACATAGCTCACTGAACCACTGCTGCCTTGAAAGCCACAAGTCACTGCTCCCATAACAAAATGGATCTCGTGAGCCACACTGTCGTCATGGTGTCCCGTCTAAATTTCATACAAGTATGTCTAACTGGTGACCTAGGATGCCCCCAAGGTCACCCCAAGGTGACCTTGTAGCCCCCAGCTACAAGGAAATTTTGAAAATTACGTTTTACTCTTCTCCTTCTACTACTTCTTCTACTCTATGGAGATAAGATCCATAGAGTGGGAAGTTGCCAGTGGATGTTCAAGCAGTGCTAGGTATCCAAAAAAGTAGAATAAATATCTATTCAAACAGGGGTTAAATTATTTCATTATTTTTCTGTATGCTCAAAATAGTTCATAATTTTTTAAAAATCAAAGGGGATGGGAGAGGAAAGCTGCAGCAGATGAGAAATTTCCAAAAGATGGGACTAATAGAAGAGTAGAGGATGTCACCACTTAGAATGTATGTGGAGGGAACCTGTCAGAAGAGACAGCCAACCTGCCCAGATGAGCCTGGAGAAGCTCAGAGGTGGTAGAAGACAGAAGACAGAAGAAGGGCTAAAAAAGGGGGATTAAAAGTCTATATACAAACCAGTTGACCTTGACCCCACATCCCCTATCTACAAATACAGAAGGGCATGAACCCAGGTATTTCCCCCCAGGTAAACTATTGGAAGGATCTCATGAAATAAGTGGGAGCACTGTCTGGGAAGACGAGACGAGACGAGAGCAGTCAGTATAGAAATCTGTGACCAAGACTGAAGACCTCTTCATTCTAGCACTGAGAAAGTTGCCATCATAACCGTCAGTGGTATAAAAAGTTCAATTAAAAAAAAAATTAAAAAAAAAAAGTTCAATTAAAAAGATTAGGATAGGGGCACCTGGGTGGCTCAGTGGGTTAAGCCTCTGCCTTCGGCTCGGGTCGTGATCTCAGGGTCCTGGGATCGAGCCCCACATCAGGCTCTCTGCTCAGCAGGAGGCCTGCTTCCCCCTCTCTACCTGCCTCTCTGTCTGCTTGTGATCTCTCTCTCTGTGCCAAATAAATAAAGTCTTTAAAAACAAAAAAAGATTAGGATATAAATGAAGGGGGGGAGGGGAAATACAGGAGACCAATACAGAAGATCCAAAATCTAATAAAAGGTATTAGAGAAACAAAAAAGAAAAATATTTAGAAAGAAAAATTTCCTAGAGCTTGAGATGTCAAGAAAAAGTAATTAAAAATCTAGAAACAGACATAAAATTTACCACTTTATAACACCAAGAACATTAAGATCCTAAAGTATTCAGAGTGTGTATGCATGTGGGTGTGTGACAGGGCGAATGGTATGGAGGAAGGCAGGGCTCCAGAGAATAGTTCATATAAAAAGGAACAAAATCAGATGAGTATCAGATTTCCATTAGCACCACTGCCAGAAGATACTTGAGTTGCTTTCAGTCTTGACAGAAAATTATTTTTTAATCTACAATTCTCTACCTAGCCAAACAGCTGGTCGAATTTAAGTTGTAAAACAAAGGTACTTTAGACATGCAAGGGCTAACCTCTTAGATACTTTCTCTCAAGATGTAACTTACTATGGACTCCAGCACAATGAGAAAGTTAATAAAGCAAAAGGAAGATAAGGTCTCTAGGAAGTAGATCCCACCCAGGAAAGAAAGAAACTCTTCAGAAGAAACTTTTGCACTACACCCAGGAAAAAATTTTTTGGCAAAACAGTTTTAATAGACTGACAATCAAGACTTGCCCCAGTCACAGAAAAGCAGGAACTCTGTTATTGGGACTGCCATTTGGCAAAACCTTTGGGAGGCTAAGATCTGGTAGCATCTGCCAGTAACTCTATCAGAAATCTATTCCGACAAAGTATTTATATGTGAGGCAATGCAGAGGATAAGTGAAGCTACCTGGGTCCAAATTCCAGCTTTGCTACTGGCCAGTTCTATGGTCTGTTTCCTCATTTATAAAACAGAAACACTTTTCTCAACACATTGTGAGGATTAAAAGAGATTCCATGTGAAAGGCTTAGCATCATGGCCAGTATATAGTAAATATTCAGTTATCTTAGTAAATTCTCAGTTAACCTATCCACAAAACACTTGCAGTTTTGTACAATATTTATTGTGCCATTGTTTAAAATGGCAAAAATGGAAACTAGTATGATCTTTTATGATTTTAAAAGATCCCATTTGTGTTTATACATGTAGGAAAAGGACAAAACAGAGAAAACATGTCAAAGTGTTCTATCTGGGGAATCAGAGAGGACAGAGTTGTTTCTGCACAAAATTTTTACTGTGAACAGCGTAAGTTGTTTTAACCTTTAAAGAAAGTAAAAAGTAAATAATAATAATAGAGGGAAAATAAACATCAGTATCAGTCTTAAGGAGAAAAAAAGATAGTTAATCTTTTTTTTTAAGATTTATTTATTTTAGAGGGAGTACTCAAGGAGGGGGAAGGGCAGAGCCAGAGTGAGAGAAAGAATCCCAAGTAGACCTCACCCTGAGCATGGCACCCATATGCTGAGCACTGAGCCTGACATAGGGCTCAATCCCATGACCCCAAGATCATGACCTGAGCCAAAACCAAGAGTAGGACACCCAACCGAGCCACCCTGGTGTCCCAACAGTTAATCTTTATAAGCACACACAAATATTTCATATAAAACTTTTATTTTATTATACATATTTAAATTTCAGGAAGTTATTAGGTCGATGCACTTTCCTCTGTAGGTTTAGTTTGATCTTCAGTTACCTGTAAATACATGAATACTTTACTTTTCTAATAAATAACCACTTTTAGTTTTACCCTTCCCCCACCATTTTAAATCATTCCACAGTCCTTTTCCTATAATGACCCTTGGTCTTTCTCCTTCATTAGTAATTATTATAGAAAGTTAAGCAGAAAAAGAGGAAAATGTACAAGGCCAGGTTCCCAATATAAATTATCATGTAAAGTACAACAATTTCATTAAAAATGTAATCTGAAGCATATAGCTAGGCTTCCCCAGTCTGTCATTTTATTTTTTAATTACAAAATGAAATCATTCATGTAAGAAAAATACCAGCAATGCTGTAACACAGTATTTTAAATCAACAGATTTTCTTGGGAGGTATAATTCTATTTTAAATATGGTATATTACAGGTTTAGTAGAAATAGGTATCTATACATCCACATTTCTATTCTGTGTCACTCAAACAGCTAAACTTACTCCTCATCACCCCGATACTTACCCCACCTCCAGCGTTATTTATCTCTGTGAAGGTCTCTACCCAGCTGCCCACACCTGCCATTCGAGAATCCACTGTTCTCTTATGTGCATATTCAACCAACAGTCCTACTAATTCTAAGTGACTCTTACTGCCACACCTGAACTTCAGGATCTCACCACCTTCTATCCCTCTAACAGGACTGCTAGTTTAAGTCACAACTTTCTTCCATGCTGCCCCAGAGTAAGCTTTTAAACACAAATAGGTGAACCCATAGGTTACTTCCTTTTCCAGATTCCCCAGTGACCCCAATCACTTCCAGGAGAGGAATGCAAATTCTTCAGCATGGAAGACAAGCCCCTCTTCATATGCTATTCCCAACAGACTTTGTTGGATTCATCACCCACTCTATGTAAAACTGTACATTCAGATCCATCTTACATTCATCACTCTCTCCATTCTTCCATCTCTCTAGGCAGTATCTCCTCTGAGATAACCACCAACCCATCCCCAAGCAAATTATCTGCTAGGCCCACTTTCAGTCATCCTCTAAGCCAAGTTAAGCAACACCAATCCCTGGGAACCCTCCTTAACCAATCCTCCAGCTTAGTCTGGGTCCTTTGCTGTATGCCAGAATTCCACTTGTACACCCAACTGTCAGCTTGCAAGTCTAGTTTCCATTAAAGTAGCTTCCCTGAGACCATTAAGTAGGTTTTGTTCATTTCTTTACCTACAGTTCCTGGCACGTAACACACATTCGACATGTCTATGCTAGCTGAATCAATGTACCATATGTTTAACTTACTCCCTTTAAACAAATGGACAGAAGGAAACTGAACCAGAATAAATGTTGCAAAAACAGCTATTCCCTGGTTCCTATTATATACTCTAGGTTACTACCTCTACTATTTTTCTACATTTATTATAAACTCACTTCTCCTCTAGTTTCCTAACCTAAAATGATGATTATGGTGAAGGGGATTAAGAGCACACCTATTGTGATGAGCACTGAGTAATGTATAGAATTGATGAATCATTGTATTGTACACCTGAAACTAATATAACACTGTGTGTTAATTATACTTGAATAATATATATGTAAATATATAAATTAAAAATAAATAATAAAATGATCATCGTGACCAAAAAGACAAAATCATTCTATCCATTCAAAAGTACTTTCTTTTCATGAGGAAATTACATGTACTCTTTACACAAGAACATTATGACTAAGTGCCTCAACAATAAATTCTATCTGTAAATTCATTAATAGAGACTAGGTTTGTACATCATCATAAAAAACAATCAATACTTACCAGGTAACCCATACACCAAAGGTTGGGCTCAAAATTTTCCATAACACATATATAATAAACCCTGAATGGGTTAACAGACTGAATGTAAATGTACTAGCAAAAACAACTGAAAAACCATATAAAGAGATATATAATCAAGTGGAAATTGTAAGAATGGGTATTTGTTCGGAGGTCACTTTGCAAATGGTTCATGAAAACAGTAAGACTTGGATGAGGTACTGAAGAATGAGTAGGATGTATTCATTTACAGAGAGGAGAAAAGGACAGAGTCCAGACAGAAAAAGTGCCATGAACAAACAAACTTGAAAATAAGTCTGAGTTAACAAAGCTAATATCGTATATTTGAAAGTTACTGAGAGTAGATTTTAAAAGTTCTTACCACACACACACACACAGAATATATAACTCTGTGAGGTGATGGCAGCTAACCTTATCGTGGTAATTAGTTTGCAATACATATATATATCGAATCATTACATTGTACATCTTAAACTTATACAATGCTATATACATATCAATTATATCTCAGTAAAGCTGGAAAAAAATAAAGTGATATAGGACTGCAAACTAAGAAAAAAAAGAAGAAAAAAGAAAAAGTTTGATATATGCTTGCAAGCTTGACTAGAGTGGAAAATTAGGGTAACTAGGAAGGGATCATGAGGCCAGATTACATGGAACAGCTATTCAATGATGTATGTAAAGGATGAGCACTTAGCCTATGAATGAGTAAACAGGGATAGAATAGGTCGAGAAATACAATCACTCCTACTGGTGAAATCGCAATCATCCCTACTGTGTTAGTTTAAAGGCCTGACACAGAATGAACTACAAAACACAGGTACTCAAATACTGTTCTTCAGGACATTTGCACATTTAATATGTCAACCAATAGTCAAAGCAGTTTCAAAATATATCTGACAAACTTTAATCTTCAATACTCATTAAGTTTACAAAAAAAATTATCAAAGACCTAATTAACACCACTGGACCCACTAAGAAGTAGTACTACTACAGAGCAGCATTCTTATTCTTTTTCAAGTTCTACAGTATCATCTCCATGATATTAACAAAAAACAGGAGAAATGCCAAATTACAACTATTCTCTTGCCAAGATACTACTGGGGTCACCAACTATAACACTGCTTTAGCATTGAGCAATTTAGCAATATTGAGACAACTAATTACTTTTTTCTTTTGTTTTCTTTTCTTCTCTTTTTTATTTGTTGTTGTGTTGTTGCTTGATTCCAGTAAAAATTTCTTCATGGAACAGTACTCATTAACCATCAAAAATACTTACCATTTTCCGAGATCTTTCCAACAGCTTATTCCATATCGTAAAATGTGCCTTGAAAAGAAAAGATTCACTATGAATTAAATAAAGCAATAAAGTTAAAATAAAAGGAAATGAGTCTTAAGTAGGTTTTAAACAAAACAAATACATAAGAAGTCAGGCGGTACTAACAAGCCTAAGCAGTTATAAAAGTAGATTCGAGGAGGGGAAAAGGTACTTTGCAGGACAGCTGCTGTGTTCGCCACGTAAGAAAAACAGACACAGCACTGAAAATGCCACTCGTCCTCTTTTATCCTTCCTAATCATCACCATCCCAGACAGCATTCCTTCTAATGGGAAGCAAAAGTCTGCCTCATTTTCCCATGGGCTGCAGTTCTTTCCCTAAATAGCCATTTTCAACAAACTAGAGGTCATTCTTCAAATCACTAGGAATCACAAGGAGAGGTTCATCAAGAACTGATGGTGACCATTGTTGACCGATGGTGACACCTTCACACTGAAATGGCAGTTTTAGAGGATTTAGCAAATTATCTTAAAGAACAAATAAAAACTAATGGAGACAATACAATTATAGAACCAATTACTTAATCCGTAAAAACTGTATATAGTTGGGGATTCTCAGAATGCACAGATGAAAACTGTATAAAATGCATTAAGGACTGCATCAATTTTACTAAGTCATTTAAAGGTAATACTGAGGGATACAGGTGGGCCAGTGACTATGTCGCACTGAATGACCTGGTGAAATCTATGATAAAAGATAAAATTACTAAATGTACATGTAAGCCCTTCTGGAGAAAAGAGCACCATTGTATATTTAAAGGGAAAACCACACCTGACTCCAGCAGAATGGACAGTATGTGCAGACCCTCCAGTGTGGCTGGAAGACAGTGGATGATGGAGAAAGTGGTATGAGAGGTCAGATAGGCAGGCAAGGGCCAGATAATGTAGGGCTTTGTGAGACAAGGTACAGGGCTAGGATTTTTTTTTTTTTTTTTTTAAGATTTTATTCATTTCAGGGCACCTGGGTGGCTCAGTGGGTTAAGCCTCTGCCTTCGGCTCAGGTCATGATCTCAAGGTCCTGGGACTGAGTCCCGCGTCGGGCTCTCTGCTCTGCAGGGAGCCTGCTTTCTCCTCCCTCTCTCTCTCTGCCTCTCTGACTACTTGTGATCTCTATCTGTTGAATGGATAAATAAAATCTTAAAAAAAAAAAAAAGATTTTATTCATTTCAGACAGAGAAGGAGAGAACACAAGCAGGGGGAGAGGGAGAGGGAGAAGCAGGCTCCCTACTGAGCTGGAAGCCTGATGCGGGGCTCAATCCCAGGACCCGGAGATCATGACCTGAGCAGAAGGCACATGCTTAACCATCTGAACCACCCAGGCACCCCTAGGGTTGGGATTTTTATAAGAAGCCCCTGGAATGTATAGGGCAAAGGGATTACATGATCTGATTTGTATATGAAAAAGGTCATTCTGGATACTAAGTAAGGAATGTGCTTCAGGGGCCAGAGTGAAAGCAAGGAAGGGGTGAAGATTAAGAGGGGCTTGGAAAAGGTGGTGGTAGCAGATGTGATGCTATGCGACAGAGGGACTCAGGGCATGTTTCAGTATTAAGAATTTAAAGGCCTTGCTGATGAATGGGATAGAGCACAGATGGGAGGGAAATGGAGAATCAAGGATTACCTCACAGCTAAGTAGATGGTGTCATTTACTGAAATGCAGAAAGCTAGCAAAGGAAACAGGTACGTGGAGAAAAATCAAACGTGTCAAGGACAAATGCTAAAAAGTATAAAATGTTGATGAATGAGATGAAGGATTTAAATGAAAGATATACTATGTTCATAGTCTAGAAGATACAATTTAGTAAAGGCATCAATTCTCCCCAAATTGATATACAGGTTAAATACAATTCCTATCAAAGTCCCAGTAAGACTTGTCTATACAGAAAGATTATCCTAAAATTAAATGAAAAGGCAAAGAACCTAAAATAATTTAGGCAATTTTTATAAATAATAATACACAGGATGAATTATTCTACCTGATTTCAAGAACTGTTTACTGCTACAGTAATCAAGACCATGATACTGGTAGAAGGACAGACACACAAATCAATGGAACAGAATAGAGAACCCAGAAATAGAACCATAAGGATGTGCCCAAATGATTTTAACAAGGTGCAAAAGCAATTTAACAGAGGAAGGAGAACCTTTTTATCAAATGATGCTGGAGCAATTTGACATGTATAGGCAAGAAAAATGAACCGCAATCTAAATCTCAGACATTATATAAAATTTAGCACAAAATGGAACACAGGATTAAATATAAAACAATAAAACTTTTAGGGGGGGAAAAAGGAAGAACATCATTGGGCTCTAGGTCCAGGCAAAGAATTCTTTGAATTAACACCAAAAACATGATCCATAAACAGAAAAACTGATAAACTAAACTTCATCAAAACTAAAAACTTCTGATCTGCCAAACTTCTGATCTTCTGTTAGGAGGATGAAAAGACGTAACTACTAACGGAAAATATATGCAAACTTGTTATATATACATAATGAAAGACTAGTAGCCAGAATATACTAGGAAAAAAGCTCTCAGCAAAAAAAAACCTAATTAGAACATAAACAAAAAACATAAACAGACTTTTCACCAAAAAAGATATACAGATGGCAAATAAACACATGAAAAGATGTTCAACACAATTAGCCAACAGGAAAATGCAAATTAAAGCTACAGTGAGAAATCACTACGAGCCTATCATAATGGCTAAAATAGTGACAATGTCAAATGCTGGCAATGATCAAAAAACTGATTACCCCCACATTGTTGATAGAAATGGTAAAATGGTACAGTCACTCTGGAAATCAGTTTGATAGTTTCTTAAAAAACTAAGTATATGCCTACCATATGACCCAACAATTGCACTCATGGGCATTTATCCCAGAGAAACGAAAACATATATTCACAAAAACCTATACACAAATGTTCATAGCAGCTTTATCCATAATAGCCAAAAAACTATTTAAAAAACCCAAATATCCTCTTATAGGTGAATGGTTAAACAATACACAGTAGGTCTATACCACAGAATACTATACAGCAATAAAAAAGAACCAACTACACAACAACCTCGATGAATCCTCAGAGAATTATGCTGAGAGAAAAAAGCCAATCCCCAAAGATTACATAATCTATGATTCCATTCATGATATTCCTGAAATGAAAATTTGTAGGAGGAGAGAGCAGACTAATAGTGGCCAGAGATGAGGAGGTGGAAGTGGGGCAGAGAAGAGTGGGTATGCCAAAAAGGGCCAAGAGGAAAGAGCCTTGTAAAGAAATTGTACTACATCCTCATTATGTCAATGTCCATACTCTGGCTGTGAAGCGGTACTATAGTTTTGCAAGATGTTATCATTGGGAAAACTAGGTAAAGGTACCTGGAATCTCTGTATTATTTTTTATAATTGCGTGTGAACCTACACAGATTTTGAATTATCTCAAAATCCAAAGTTGAATTTTTTAAAAAAGCATTAACAAGCGGTGGGAACAATATGGAAAATAACAGACTCTGGGTCATGAATAGATTAGGAAAATTAAGGAGAAAAGTCTGCCAAACCTAAACCCAAAAGACATTCCAGAAGGCCTTACCAATATGCACTCCAGTAATCTTCAGTGCACCCTCCTTCCCTATACTAATTTGAAAAATTAAAATTACTATCCCAGTTTGATTCAACTTTTTCAACTAGCATTTCTTTTGTGAATGATCAGCTTACATTCCGGAGAAAATTGTTTTTATCATAAACCTGAATTTACAAAGTATTAGTGTCACACAACTCAATGAAAATTAAAATGTATATCCTGCAAATTGGTATAAAATCAAGACCAAAATCACACCTACCCCCAAACTGGACGATCTGAAACTTTAAGCTTTACTTACTCTTAAGTGTACAGGTAAAGACAGACCCTGGAATCTTCGTACAAGACTCAACGGGGTGGCCTGAAGATTATGAACTGCCGACACTTCATACTGGAAACAAATACTTGTTCTTGGGATAAGAGGACCCTCACTCACATCAATGAAGTCACCAAACCTGATTTGATTTTAAAAACAAACACATTAAACCCCAAAATGAAACCATTTACAGTAGTTTGGAAAAAATCTATTTATTCTCTTTGAGACAATGTCCCCAAGTCAAGAACACTTCATGTGGGTCAGTTCAGTCTCTATTGCTCCTGACACAACAATCTCAAGTGAAGAGGCTAAAACTATGAAAATTAAAGTCAAGTGAAACCTGTTCTTCATTAGCACTGATATAATCTTATAGAGATTTTTTTTTTTTGAGCCCCGATGCAGGGCTCAATCCCAGGACCCTGAGATCATGACTTGAGCCAAAGGCAGAGGCTTTAACCCACTGAGCCACCCAGGCACCCCTCTTATAGAGATTTTTAAGACCACTGAACACGTCATGCTATCGAGTGAATCCAATGTCTAAAACTGATCATTTACAACCTTGTAACAACTCATTGTAATAGAGTTAGGAACTCAATGTATACAACAGATTGTCCAAAGAGCAGCTTTGTAGAAGGAAAAAAATTAACTCTGAGTCAAAAAAACATGAGGCTGAGAAAAAAAAGATATAGGTCACAAAGTCACTTCTGCATACGCATTATGCATTGTCTTACCTCCCTCATCCCTGCATCAGAAAGCACATTCCTATTTGACTTACTTGTATGTAATGTAAGTAATAACTAGCCAGTATCCACATTTGTGAATACACATGAATTATGTTCAATTCGGAGAAATGAATATTTTGCCCAATTTCAAAATTAACTTTTGAAAATCACATTTTTAAACAATGGTTTTCAACTCTTGAAATGCTGAAATAAAAATAACAAACAATAGAATGAGGAACAGAAACCAGAACTGCTCCTGAAGATAATTTAAATCATCCAGTTACCACCCTACCAAAACAATGAACAAAGCAACAGAAAATAAGATAATGAGAAAAACAAATTCGAGTACAAATTCATCTTTTGCAGTCATTCACCACATCGGGTAACAACAATAAAGCTACATCTTCCTGTAAGTTAGCATGACAGCCAATTTATTTTTACTTACCTGTGTAGCTTAACTATTCTCTCAGGGTTCTGAGATGCCTTCTCTTCTATGAAATCCATTTTGTACCTAAAAAGTGGCAAAGAAAAAAAAATTTTTACTTCTAAATATACAAACTTTAAAGGACCCCTCCCTTTCTCTTCCTCTTTGGCCATAGTTTTTTAAAGAGGGGTTTACACTTGGAGCCTCCCCTTCATGCCTCACGTCCTTCAGTCTGGCCACAGCCTCACAAACTCCACCAAACTCCATCTCTCCAAGTGCTCTTTTCTTCTGGCTTCCGTGACACTCCCTACTGCTTATTATTTTAACTCTCTGGCCACTCCTCCCCTTCTCCACTCTCCAGTGGACCTGTCCTACAGCCCCTTTTCACTAAGCATCCTTCCTGGGCTAGCTCCTTAACGTGCACAGCTTTAATCCCACTTGTTTTCCTCCTTCATTGGTTCAGCTTTTAATCCACATCCCTCTTATGAGCCCTGAACTACATATCTAAGACCCACCTGAACATCTATTAGGCTGTTTCACAAGTATCTTATACTCTGCAATTCTCAAACAGAGCAAAAATGTACTCCTTCTTTTCCTGCCAAATGTATTCTTACTCCTGAGTTTCCTAGCTTAGTAAATGACACTGCCAACCACCCACACGTCTAAGTGAAAAATGTCAGAGATTTCCTTGATTCCTGTTTCTCCTGCCACATCCCCTCCATCCAATTCATTGCCAAGTCATGTCAATTCTACTGCCTAAATGTTTCTCAAATCTACCCAATCCTGTCACTACAGCTAAGAGCAGAGATGGAATTGCACAACCCAGCTTCAAATCATAATCTTACCACTATTTTTTTTTAAAGATTTTATTTATTTATTTGACAGACAGAGATCACAAGTAGGCAGAGAGGCAGGCAGAGAGAAAGCAGGAAGCAGGCCCCATGCAGAGCAAAGAGCCCGATGCGGGGCTCGATCCCAGGATCCTGGGATCACGACCCAAGCCGAAGGCAGAGGCTTTAACCCACAGAGCCACCCAGGCGCCCCCATAATCTTACCACTATTAAGAGCCCTCTTTACCCCAGAGCTAAACAAGTATTAGGTGGGTGTATGGCAAAGTTGGGAAGCATGAGTTGATGTGAAAACATCCACTTACTGCCATACCCCTTCTGCCAAAGCCCCCCATACATTATTAAGGGAGCCAGTTCCCTTAATATTTGTCCCTCTTGACCCACCTCTAAGAGATACACCTGTCCCCTGGGAGTCAAAGCCATGTAAGGCTTCCCCTGCGCAGAAGGCCTAATCACTAACCTACTTTAACCATCCAAAATTCTCTGTCCCCTTAAATTTGCCCCCAAACCATCCCTAAACCTCCTTCCACACATTCAACTAACTTTCCTACAAGCCCTCCTATATTTGGAAAGTGGGGTGGAGGGAATGGGAAATCTCCTGGAATGAACAACTAAATTACACTATGGTAGCTATGGAGCACTTAATGTAATTAGCCCTAACTGAAATGTGCCTTAAGAGTAAACTAGTGCGGGACGCCTGGGTGGCTCAGGTTGGTTAAGCAGCTGCCTTCGGCTTGGGTCATGATCCCAGCATCATTGGATTGAGTCCCACATCAGGCTCCTTGCTCAGCGGGGAGCCTGCTTCTCCCTCTGCCTCTGCCTGCCAATCTGTCTGCCTGTGCTCACTCTCTCTGACAAATAAATAAAAATAAAATCTTAAAAAAAAAAAAAAAAAGAGTAAACTAGTGGGGGGTGCCTGGGTGGCTCAGTGGGTTAGGCCTCTGCCTTCAGCTCGGGTCGTGATCTCAGGGTCCAGGGATCGAGCCCTGCATTGGGCTCTATGCTCCCCAGGGGGCCTGCTTCCCCCTCCCTCTCTGCCTGTTTGTGATCTCTCTCTCTCGGTCAAATAAATAAATAAAATCTTTTTAAAAAATAAATAAATAAAATAAACTACAGGGGTGGCTGGGTGGCTCAGTGGGTTAAGTCTCTGCCTTCGGCTCAGGTCATGATCTCAGAGTCCTGGGATCGAGCCCCGCATTGGGCAGGGAGCCTGGTTCCCCCTCTCTCTCTGCCCACTTGTGATCTCTCTGTCAAATAAATAAACAAAATCTTAAAAAAAAAAAAAGTAAACTACATGAGATTCTGAAGACTTAGCATGAAAAACTGTATAAAGTATCATCAATTTTGTAATATTGATCACATGCTGAATTAACATTTTAGATATATTGTTTAAATAAAATGTATTACTAAAATTAACTTCACCTTTTGACTTGTTTAATATAGCTACTAGAAAATTTAGTTATATAGATGGTTTACATTATATCTCTATTAGACAGCACGACCCTAGAATTGTAGCACAGGAAGTGTCTTGATATGTTCTAATAATACAAGGAATTTTCTTATAGAATCAATGGTGCGTTGGGTCTACAGAACTACCTATAATCTAGTTCAGTTAAACTAGTATGTTCCTACTGCTTTCTAAGTACACTGGTTCCAGGATATGCGAAATATTATAAACCATCCCTATGCAAACTTATATCTCATTTTACAAATACCTAAAGAAATTCCAATCCATAACCTTGAACAATTTGCAGGGGTATATTCTGTCTTAAGAATCTAGTATCGGGGGACGCCTGGGTGGCTCAGTTGGTTAAGCGGCTGCCTTCGGCTCAGGTCATGATCCCAGCGTCCTGGGATCGAGTCCCACATCGGGCTCCTTGCTCGGCAGGGAGCCTGCTTCTCCCTCTGCCTCTGCCTGACTCTCTGTCTGCCTGTGCTGGATCTCTCTCTCTCTCTCTAACTAATAAATAAATAAAATCTTAAAAAAAAAAAAAAAAAAGAATCTAGTATCGGGGTGCCTGGGTGGCTCAGTGGGTTAAAGCCTCTGCCTTCAGCTCAGGTCATGGTCTCAGGATCCTGGCATCAAGCCCTGCATCAGGATCTCTGCTCAGCAGGGAGCCTGCTTCCTCCCTCTCTCTCTGCCTGCCTCTCTGCCTACTTGTGATCTCTCTCTCAGTCAAATAAATTTTAAAAATACTTTAAAAAAAAGAATCTAGTATCTACGTTATTTTTTTGCAATGAAGATTTCCCTAATTAGTTCTAATTTTGATTAATATTAAAATATAGTTTATATTGTTACAATTAATAGAAGGTAAACTAGAAGTTTTCTGAGTGAGAAAGGGGACTGAGGACCCAGGGAGGGTTTAAAATGTTGGCAAAGAAAAGCCACCAGATGAATAATTCTGGTGCAGAAGACTAAGACCTGGCTGTGTGAATGTTTTATTTTGGCATTAGCTCCCTCCAGAGCACTGGCATTCTCTATCTTACCCCTGTCATTTAAAGAGTGGGAGGGTGAGAAGGAAAGGCTGCCAAATGAACAAAATGATACAGTTCCATGTATGCTATCACTTCATGATGAAAGAAAAAAGGGGAAACACACTGCAATGCTGCTATGAAGTGAAGGACTTCTCTGGTCAAAGAAACAGAGGAGTAAGACAAACAGAATTATCAAAGTGTGGGGAGGTCTTTTCTCTGTGAAATAAATAATGAGATGAATCAAAGTAAATAGGCTGGTACAGAAAAAGAGATCTGAGAGCTGAAAATAAGTGTCCCATACACATCAGATACAGAGATTTTTAAGAGCTAAATTTTTTTCATTACATATAACTTCAGGAGGTTGAATCTCACTTCCAAGGGAGCCAACACTTACCTGTTGTGCTGAAACATTTCTAATGCCACTTTTGCTTCCACTTCCAGAACTTCAAATGGAAGATCTTTATAAATTAAAGCGTGAGCATCTTTTGTGAAGGAACGTAGGTTCTCCTTCAAAATGAAAGTATTAACTTTTTGTAACAATTGATTTAAAAGGATTTCTCCATAAGGCAGATAAAACTGTATACTAAATATTATAAATCCAACTAAAAGAAAAAGCAAAAGCAAGTTTGTTAGGAAAGTTATTAATTTATAACAATTAAATATTCAAACCATAAATTTAACTATGAAACTTGTAATTTACTTATAATTAAGATATTAGCCTATACTAATTATTCAAGATAATCCTACAAAGAAATCTTAATAAACATTTCATTCAAATTATACAACCCTTATAGTTTATTAAAACATGATGCAATTAAAAATGCTAATTAGGGACGCCTGGGTGGCTCAGTTGGTTAAGCAGCTGCCTTCGGCTCAGGTCATGATCCCAGCGTCCTGGGATCGAGTCCCGTATCGGGCTCCTTGCTCAGCGGGGAGCCTGCTTCTCTCTCTGCCTCTGCCTGCCTCTCTGTCTGCCTGTGCTCACTCTCTCTGATAAATAAATAAATAAAATCTTTAAAAAAAATAAAAATAAAAATGCTAATTAAAAGATACAAAAATGTACTTACATTTTAAGTAAAACTAAGCTTTTTTAAATGAATAGGGAAAAAAATTATTGTTTGTCATTCAGAACATTTTACCAGGAAATATAATGTCATCATTGGCCCTGCCCGAAATATAGCATACATTTAATATAAAAATTCATGTTGAATAAAAAGTCACTTCTATGGAGATGCAACGGGGGTGGGAGTTAAGGTGGTAGGAAAAGTAAAAATGAAACAAGATGGGATCGGGAGGGAGACAAACCAAAAGAGACTCTTAATGTCATAAAACAAACTGAGGGGGGTGGGGGGGAGAGGGGTTGGGAGAGGGTGATGGGGTTACATTATATGTTTAAATAAAGCTTAAATAAAAAAAAAAGTCACTTCTAATGCAATTAAAATGATTAATACACATTAACAATATTTATGACACTTTTAATAAAAGCTGTAATTGAGTTTTCATATTATAAATCATTACTAATACAGAAAAGACCAAGCACTGTTACACAAGTAATTTTTGTAATAAAATTCTTTCCATAAACTTCCTACTAGATTTTTTTGCATGAAATGACTCTTCTCCATTCTTTTTTTTTTTTTTTAAGATTTTATTTATTTATTTGACAGAGAGAGATCACAAGTAGGCAGAGAGGCAGGCACAGAGAGAGGAGGAAGCAGGCTCCCTGCAGAGCAGAGATCCTGATGCGGGGCTCAATGCCAGGACCCTGAAATCATACCTGAGCTGAAGGCAGAGGCTTTAACCCACTGAGCCACCCAGGTGCCCCGACTCTTCTCCATTCTTAAAGGGACAATTTATAACAAATCCACATTCATGATTTTATACAACTATTACTTGAATGTAACTCTCCACCACTTTTTCTAAGTGATCGACCCAACCCCATGGTGCCTGTAATTAGTACATTTCTTTTTTATTTAAAGTTTTACATTTAAAAAAAGGAAAAGAAGGCAGCAAGTTTCATACAAAATGAGAACTCTTGATCTCATTAGTTTTTACTTAACCCCCCAACAAGTGAGAATCCTTTCTTAAATTTGAGGGCACATCTAAAAGAGAAATTATACTGACACAAGTTCAGAGATCACGAAGAAAGAGTTCCAATCCCTACCCTGCACCTCCCTGCACCCCCCTGCACCCCTCCACCTTTCTTTCTACATCTCTTCCCCTCTCCCCTCTCTCCCTTTGTTCCTTCCTGTTTCCCTCTGCTGTCCTTCTTGATATTAACCAAATTGAGCAGAATTATACAAGAAATAACTTCCAAAGCCAAAACTACTAATTACTAGACATAAAAAAACTCCAAAATTTTGCAATAAGGAACTACAATCTAAAATAGACCACTAAGGGGGGGTACCTGGGTGGCTCAGTGGGTTAAGCCTCTGCCTTTGGCTCAGGTCATGGTCTCAGGGTCCTGGGATCAAGCCCCGCATTGGGCTCTCTGCTCGGCAAGGAGCCTGCTTCCCCCTCTCTCTCTGCCTACCTCTCTGCCTACTTGTGATCTCTCTCTCTGTCAAATAAATAATTAAAATCTTTTAAAAAATAAATAAATAAAAATAAAAATAAAATAAAATATACCACTAAGGAAAAAACACTACCAGTTATAAGATGCTATCAACTGTAAGACATATTTTTTTTTAAGAGATGTTAAAATGTGAAAAAAATGTACATAGTAGCATTGATAAAATGGTATGGTATATCACCTTTCCTTTCCTGATCTCCAGACTTCCATGTACAGGACATACAGTTTTGCTTAAGAATCAAGTATTTGCCTCTTCTCCCCAGTGATAACTGAATTTCTAGGCTTGACAATTTAAAGTCATCGGTATACTCTCCTTACAGGGTATCTGATCCAAATCATCTTTGTTAGCCATGTGCTACCTAGTTGCCAAACCAACAAGGACAACACTCATTACACAATCAGATCATTCACCAATTGTCTAGTTGTTGCTATCTGAGTTAGCTTTGTCAAAGTCTGATTCTTAATTCACTCTATCCTCTACCCTCTATCCCTCCTTTCAGGGTAACCTTTGTGTATGGGGAGATCTCACAGCATGCAACAGGCTAAAATCGTTTAGGGCAGTGGTTTTCAAATTGTGCTTGGGCAATTCAAGAAAGTTAAGGCTCCAAGCTTCCCACCACCACATCAACCAAGATGGTTAACCTTTTCTATTTTATATTCTGGGCATCTTGAAAACCACTATCTTAAGAAACAGAATGAACAATACCAGGAAGAAAGTACTTCAAGTAGGACACAAAGCTTCCACACAACTGACCACATTATGAATACCCCCATTCATCTGCCTCTATATTAAATTCACTGAAAAAGCCAACAACACAGGTAGGGAGGTAGGTAAGTAGGGTCTTTTAAATTAAATATTCTCAACATGCAAGTATCATTCAACAATTTAGGACTCATTCTAATAACAAAAGGCACAGAGGGCACCTGGGTGGCTCAGTGGGTTAAAGCCTCTGCTTTTGGCTCAGGTCATGATCCCAGGATCCTGGGATCAAGTCCCGCATCGGGCTCTCTGCTCGGCAGGGAGCCTGCTTCCCTTCCTCTCTCTCTGCCTGCCTCTCTGCTTACTTGTGATCTCTGTCTGTCAAATAAATAAATAAAAAACCTTAAAAAAAAAAAAAAAAGGCACAGGGACGCCTGGGTGGCTCAGTTGGTTAAGCGGCTGCCTTCGGCTCAGGTCATGATCCCAGCGTCCTGGGATCAAGTCCCACATCGTGCTCCTTGCTCGGCAGGGAGCCTGCTTCTCCCTCTGCCTCTGCCTGCCTCTCTGCCTGTGCTCACTCTCTCTCTCTCTAACTAATAAATAAATAAAATCTTTAAAAAAAAAAAAAAAGGCACAGATTCTAAAATTAATATTCCAAACATTATACTTACTTTTGTTGGCATCCACTCATCAAGTCTCTTATCCAGAACTACATCATAGCAGAAGGCTCCACAGATTACTGTAAATCCAACCAAAATGAAAGGCAAAGTCAAATCTGTCACAGTAGAGTGACTTACTGGCAACAATTGAATATTTAGACCATAAAATGAAGGGCTAACAATCTCTCTGAACTCTACAAATTATAAAACTGTAACCATTATCCCAGCTCTTGCCAGAGTTCTACCAACTTTCCCCCACCCAAAAAACTAATTCATCTTTTGTTAACCCAAAATCACTAGTATGTTTTTAAACATTCATGTTTTCTTTCAGAATAGTATCACTACAGAAATTTCAAATAGTTACTAGACATAAAAATTCCAAAAGAATAAGATATTTAATATGTTCGTGAATGACCAAATGGACATAAAATGTTGAATTTGTGTTCTAAACTTCCTCATTTTTGTTGTTTTGCTCTTCTTAGAATCATTCATTGAGCTGTCTGAATATTTTTGGTATATATACTTATATTTTTTTAATTACAAATGTGATCCTACTGCACATACTGATGCAAAATCCTAGTTTCACCAAAATTACAAAAAGTGTGAACTCTTCCATCTTTCCAAAATGGTTCCTCTCCAGAGTCATAGGTGTTTCTGGTGAAATAGTGCCACTTAAACAAAGCTTTCTCCAGAATTCTATTTATACTCTCATTTCCTCTTCCTCCACACATTTGATTTAGAAATACATGCTTAAAGGTGGGAAACAAACACCGAGACAATGTAATTACATGAAATTCATACTCAAAAGAAACATTCTCCTTGAATTCCACTATGTAATAACTGACCTCCACTAATTAAATAAGATATTTTGTTACCCATTATAAATGGAATATATGTATGATAGTAGTATATATTACATAAAATTAGAAATAAGATAAAAAATGAAAGCATCTCTATAAAATATCAAAAATAGGTATCAAACCACTGAAGGGTTACAAAAATATGCATGTGTGTGTGTACATTACCAGGAACTTCTGGAGCTCTGACCAAACTGACCACATATGCATCTTTGAATGCCCTCTCTATCACACAGCCCATCATCATGGCACAAGAACGCCAATAAGCCTAGAAAAATAATACATGCAAACATAATACATACTAAGATTCACTAACATTTCTTTAGTATTAAAATTTAGGTTAACTTTTGACTTAGGAACTAGTTCTCTGTCCATCCTCAGATTGTAGCAATAGGGAACATCAGGCCATGACATTACCTCTCCCAAGCAAAAGGCACAAAAGAATGAAGCACCAACTTGTGCTGTTAGCAATGTTTCTGTGCAAGATATCATGCACTATGTTATCAAACAATAGATAGTTTTATTATCTGGTAGCAACTTTATGTTTAACCCAAGATAAAGGTAACTTGTTAATAAACTTGTGCTAAAGTAAAAAAAAAAAAGTATTATTATAAACCTGTTTATACCATAATAATAGAGGAAAAACTCAACTTTTAAGAATTTATGACTCCTACCCTTTACCTAACATCACACAGCACATCACTCAAGTTATTTGTATTTACAGCAAAGCAACCTATTAACTGGGCTTTCATTTTACCAGCACATTTGACCCGGACATGCCTAATGTGGGTATCCATGCAATGACCTGATCAGAGTCATAAACAGAAACACAAGTCCCACACCAGACCTGCCCATACTGCGTCCCATACTGGCACCACTATAACTGGGCAACTGACCTTCATAAGCACTTCTCGTCTGAGGACTAAAAAAATGGGCTCACTTGGTTGTGTGCAGCAGAAACTGCTCCAGGATTTATTCTACAGAACCACATACCATACATTAAAAATAACAAATCCAAGCTTTGAAGGCAAGTACCAAAATGCACCTCATCTATCCTACTTAAATGTTTTTAATGTCTGTTGAACTCCGGAGTCAGAACACCTAGATTAAAATCCAAGTGCCACAATCTCCTAAACTGGTAAGCTTGGTCAAGCTACTGAACCTCTCTTTGCTTCAGTTTACTTATCTGGAAAGTGGGAATAATAGTACCCATTTTTATGGGATTTTTATGAAGAGTACATGAATTAATACCTATAAATCAACTAAGATAGTGCCTGATACATAATTAATATGTGATGTGAGCTATTATTCTCATGTCTACCATTTTCTTAAGTGTTTCTTTTCAACATATACTTATTGAATACCTACTGTATGCAAGTCAAGAACTAGGTCCAACAGGGGACATAGTCCCTGTCTTCACAGAGCCAAGAATCCAACGCATTCAACGGTTCATATTGCAAGGCAATATTAAAATATTATATCTAGAGACATTTAGCCAAGTGCTGTGAAGCCCTCAAGAAAAGAGGGATTTGTTCTGAAAAGAAGAAACTGACAACATCCCAAAGAGCAGGTAGCATTTTAATTGAACTATAAAAGAGAAACAGGATTTTAACAGGGAGGAAAGAAAATACCCAGAGTTAAAGAAGAACATCAGCAAAAGCCAGGAGGCTAACACAGCCTAAACCATTAGTAACCAAGTGCCCTAGTATGGCCAGAGCAGAGAAAAAGTGGAAAGCTGCCATGAAAGTAAAGCTCGAAAGCCAGGCTGGCGTCAGATCATGCACAGGGCTTGGAAAGGAAGGGGAATAACTTTCACATCATTCCTGAAAGTTACCAGGTAGGAAAAAAGTGACACAATCCTTAGTCATGGCACTTAATGAAACTCTTACATGGCTACTCAAGAAGACTTTAGAATTAAAAATGGTGTCAGGAGGCAGAGTTTAAAAGTTACTGAAATAATCCAACAATGATCAAAGGCTGAATTCAAGCAGTATTGGGAATGAAATATAGAGTGATCAATACATGTCAGTGCAGCAAAGATATGAATGTGAAGACAAGTTAAATAGTTTTCTCACACCAAAATACAAAGAATGGATGCCAAGTTCAAGGATTTTTTGACTGTGGAAATTCTTAATCTAACAAGCAAAACTTTGGTTATCCAGTACATTACATTTGACCTTGGCCACATCTGCACATTTCATGGTCTGTAGCAAATGTATTTTAATTAAAAAAAAAAAAAAGAAGAAGAAGAAGAAGAAAACTAGGGGGGAAAAAAGAACACAGAGGCAGAAATACCTTATTCACTTCTCCTGGATCACGATCTTTGAAAGTAAGAAATTCAATTTCACAGGATTTGGTCAAAGGTTTATACATGTCCCAAGGCTGTCCGTCCACAAGAGCCAGAATGGACTTCCTGCAATACCACTCACTTAAATCTAGGGATTTAAAACAGATTGAAGGTCTAAGTCTAACAAAACCCAAAGTGAAAAGTTATATGTTTAAGTGCTCCATTAAGAAATAAAACAACAGAAAAGCAAAATTCTGCAATGACTTCCTTAAGGGGAAACAAAAGTCTTACATCTGTAACTAATAAAAAAATAATATTCAACACATCCAATACATTCTTACTAACAAAACTGCCCAAACTATTTACAAAAATTAAGGCTAAGTCTAATTTCGAATTAATCTGTCAATTATTAAGTAGTAAAACAATTTTCCAAGAGCTACACTTAAATATTAAGAGAGCAGCATCGTGGATATATTTGGATAGGTGCCCACATAACTTAAAAGAGAAATATATAAATATATATCCAGAGTAAATCTGGCCTAAATGGGTTTGGGGTCTTGCTTCCAAACCACCTCTTACTTCCCTAACATGGCCTGTTCAAGTTACATACCAGTAACAGTTTTTAATTATCAGTATGAATTCACATTTAAGCCAATCATCTCTGGCCTGTTCTTTGACCAGAATACAAGTGCAACTCCAACCCTGGTTAGATGTTTTTCATCTAACAGCTACTCACAGCTTCTCACAGAAGGAGTCTAGCTCCTGGTACGGGGTCTAAGTTCCATACAGAGGGGATCAGGTCTGGTTTTGTTCACTCATTCATATATGCAGAACCTAGCACCACGCCTGTAGCATAATAAGTACTCAGAAGTGTACTGGGTGATGGAAGGTATGAATGACAAGCAAGCATCAGTGCAGGAGTCGTGCTGAGGGCGCTCACAGGCTTCATCTCTACGTGTGAAACGTACAAAGCTCCTTAAGGACCTGTACTTTGTCTTAACCTCCTCTGTAATCCTAATGCCTATCACACAGCAAAGGTCCAGGAAGTATTCACAAAACAAGTAAACAGTGATCATAAGTACTAATTTAAATGCCCAAGTAAAGGAAGATCTAGAGTAATACACTAGCTTAAGATTTTAACTAAAATTGTTTATTACTTAAATGAAATCATGACTGGGTTTTCCAAAAGTTTAAACAACGCAGCTAGTCATATATATGAGCGAGCATGCTGGTGTACAGATCTATTTTGAAAGCTTTCTAAATTTCAGTATTACCAGTTCTATCAAAGGTACTTTAAAAGCATTTTGTTGGGGGCACATGGGTGGCTCAGTCGTTAAGTGCCTGACTCCGGCTCAGGTCATGATCCCAGAGTCCTAGGATAAAGCCCCACATCGCGCTCCCTGGGCACTGGACTCCCTGCTCAGTAGGAAGCCTGCTTCTCCCTCTCCCACTCCCCTTGTTCGTGTTCCCTCTCTCCCTGTGTCTCTCTCTCTTAATAAATAAATGAAATCTTTTAAAATGAAAATAAAAGCATTTTGATCCCAAATAATCTATAAAGAGGCCCTGTACCCTTCTTGTACACACTGAATCACACAGAGGGCACAGTTATCTCCTTTAAAATATGAACACAACACATAATTTGACCCTCGTCACATTCACCCCATGCCTATTTCCACTTGCACATTCACTACGTAGACACATGAGTGTCAAAACATAGTATGAACAGGGGCACCTGGGTGGCTCAGTGGGTTAAAGCCTCTGCCTTCAGCTCAGGTCACGAGCTGGGACCGAGCCCTGCTGAGCTCTGTGCTCAGCAGGGAGCTTGCTTCCCTTCCTCTCTCTCTGCTTGCCTCTCTGCCTACTTGTGATCTCTCTCTGTCAAATAAATAAATAAAATCTTTAAATAAAAAAAAAACATAGTATGAACAAAAACATAACACACAAGGAGGCAAGTGGTAAGCAGGTAAGACTGAAGGTAGGCCAGAAAGAGCTAGAAAGAAAAGGCGGCCAAAAAATCAGGTCATCCGAGGCCAGGGCAGTCCCTCCACCCAAATTTCTTTGCTGAGATCCCCACAGTGACCGCTCCCATCACCCAGGGTGCTGTCTAAAAAGGGCAAGCACGCTAGCAACATCTCTGCCTCCTCACGCCTGCAAAGGTTGACAGCACCCCAACCCCCAGCCGGATTCAAGCGAGTCCGGGGACCACCTGTGCATGACAGGGCTGGCGTTTCTAGACCCACGGTTCTCTAAAGAGCTAAAGACAGCGAACAGGGAGTGAAGATGCTCGATAAAGGAGAACTAGTTCAGGGAGCAACCACCGAGTCTCGCCTCCTCGGAACCAACTCTTCCGCACAGAGTACGTAACACAGTCAAAACTGGATACCGGTTCGCTACTTACGCATAGCACAATTGTAAGGAGTGGAAATGTTTTTATTCATCACAAAAATTGTGCCAGGGTCGGTTTTCCCAACGTGTTTAACTTCGATCTTCTCCGTGCGAGGAGTTAATGATAACTGCCTGTTCTTCTCTTTATTAAAGAGATCATTCTGCATTTCTACCAGTTCTGTCGGTGACAGGCGAGAAGCTGGCGATGTTGCTATCGACTCTGGGTGGAAAGTGACAAGAAATGTCAACAGTAAAGAATGCGTGACGCACCGGGGATAGCCCACCCCGCACTACCCTCCTCCTAGACCGGGAGGCCACGCAATTTTAAAACGCCATTCGCCAAAATGCGCTCAGAGATCAACCTGAACCGCTTTCCAGCGTTAACGATGAAAACGCCAAGGGGAGAAATCCGCAGCTCGCCCAGACCCACACCTTTCGGCTTAGCCCCTTCCCCGTCAGAGCCGCACTGCCCACCGGCTGTCGTGCTCCAAACTGTGCTTTACAAGAAGAGGCAAAAAGTAACCAGGAAGCAGAGAGTCCAAGTCAGACCAGTCATTGGGAAGGTGAGCAAAGCTGTCGCTTTGGAAGACCTTGGGGACAAGAAAGCTCCAGAGGACTGGAGCTCCCTCGCCAAAACGATCAATACTAGAGCGGGAAATGCTGAGCGTATTTTCCAAACCCTAAATGAGAGCAGATGTGACAAAGCCAGTACGACTACTCCAACGGGAAAACAAGCACATGTCCGCGCCCGGAGTCGGGGTCCTTCCCAAAGGGGCCCTGAGCTCCTCCCGCTCTCCCTGCGCCCGGGGGTCTGGGCCCTCAGGCCGGGAGGCGGCGGCGGCGGCCCCCACAGCCGGGACCTAAAGCTCCACCTCCGCCCTCATCCCCGTGGGACCTCCCAGGCCCCGCCTCAGGCCCCATCTGAGCAGACAACCCTTCAAGCCCCGCTTTTTGTCCCCACGGACGCTGAAACTCACTCAAGCCAGCCCCGCCACCGGGGGCGGCCCGCCAGAGGCGCAGCCTCCGGATCCCCACGGCCATGGCCTCCTCCTCTGCGGTAAGAATCCCCCCGCGCGGGTCCTCTCCTGCACCCCCTCCCCGGAAACTCTAGGCACGCACCCTGCGTTCCGTGGACCAGTTTAGTTCCGATCCCTCACGCTCGGGCCGCGCGTCGCCACTAGGGGGCGCGTTTGCGCCTCGCTGAAGATCAGTGCCGGGAGGGCGGCGTCCAGAGCTGGGGTAAGTTCCACCGGCGCGTAGGGTGACAGGTCCGCCAACCCCGGGGTCTCTGCAGGGACACAGCCTTCCTCTTTGGAGTCGCGCCGTCTGACTGGCTCCCTCCCCCGCCTGCCTCCGCGAGTTCGAGCCCAGAGAGCTGGACGAAACCCTTGCTTCCCGCAAGGAATATTTCTGGGGAGGAAAAACTGGGGAACGACGACTTCCGTGGTCAGCCCGGCCGGTCACGCTGATGACATCTCAACTCTCGGTTTTGCAAGGGTGAGTTCTCAGGTGGGCGGAGGGACCTGTGCCAGGCTTCTGCGTTTATTGGGCCATTGAAGGGAACTCTATAAGCCATGGAACTCTTTACGAATTAGTTTATGTAGTGTTTGGAGAATAGAGAGAGCATGTCCAAGGTCCTGGTGATGCTGGCAGGTCCTCAGGAGCCCTGAGAGGGGCTACCGCAGGGCCAGCCTCTTGAGAGGACCCCTGGCTGTGTGCAGGATAGAAATGAAACACGAGCCAGCAGGAGGGGAAGGCAGAGTTTATTGAAGGTCTAGAGAGAGTGCAGGTCCGGACAGGGTGTCTGGGAGACTCGAAAGGAAAAGAGAGAGCCTCGTCTTTGCTTGGAGCCTGGGAGTGTTTAGTGAGGACGGCGGGGTCCTCTTAGGTATCCAGGAACCAGGTAGAACAGAGGTGAGGGCTCGGGGCTTACTCCTGTGAGCCAGAGGGGATCTTGGTGTCCAGCTGTCTAGCTCTGCTGGTCTGGAATACCATATGAACGCTTCCTCGCCACTCTCACCTGAATGGAATAGAATAGGATAGAAATTATCTGTTCTAAAGAAATCAGGCGCTCCTTGTCCCTTCCAACGAGGATACACACTATTTGTATTATAAGGCATGTGTAAAGTGGGGGTGCAGGTCCTAGCAAGAATAGAAGCAGGAAAAGGAGCAAAAAGCAGATTTTTATGGAGTCCCTCAGTTTCCCTATCTCACTGGGGTGGAATTTTGTCTCTTATCCCACGGGGCCAGAGCCGTGCCCTGCACACAGTAGGCACTCAGTAGATACGTGTTGGATGATTGACTTCCTTTGCGGGAAGTCCCAGCTCAGCGTCTAACTCCTTGGTCATAACAGCGTGTTATTGCTATCGAAGCAAGTATAACCTAGGTGAAGTAAGATAATGATGTTTATTCAGAGTTGTCGAACGCTGTGGCTTTCCTGGGGCGTTTAAGTTGACAAATTAAGCCCGTGGCCTTTTCCCCTCGGCTCCGACTTGCAATGGGAAGATGGTACCACCAGGGGGCGGCACCGGCTAAAGAACAAATACTAGGCACGACACCCGTGCCTTCCCTCCGGGACCTGGGTGAACTGTGGTCAGCAAGTAGACTTCCAGCTATAAGATCCATCAGTACTGGGGAAGTAATGTCCAACATGATGACTGTAATTAACAACATGGTATATTTGAAAGTTGCTAAAAATATAAATCCTCAAAGTTCTCAACACAATCTCTGAAGCAACAGATACTAACTTCTGTGCTAATCCTGGGGCAATATGCATGTATTTCAAGTCCTTGTGCTGTACACCTTAAACAGTGTTGTGTGCCAGTTATAAAACTGGAAGAAAAATGAAACGCTCCCTGCCTCCATACATGTGTCTCCTTGTTCTGAATTTTACATTCCCATCAATTGCTCAGGGAGTGTCATTCCCTTCACTTTTGAAATAAGAAATGGAAGCAGCTGATCTTGGACTTAAAGCCAGTCAAGTTTTACTGTGCCACCTCTCATTTAAGATCCTATTTCAAAACATGACGTATACATATATATCTGTGGGGGATGTGTGTGTGTCTTTTGCTTCCTTCTTAAATTTATGTATACTTACTCCCTTGAAAGACCTTTGTTCATCAGTCCTTTAGATTTTAACCCCATCTGGTTGTAGAGCAGTATTTAAACAAAGCCTCAGAATATAAATTTAAACAAAAATTTTTTTTAAAGATTTTATTTATTTATTTGACAGACAGAGATCACAAGTAGTCAGAGAGGCAGGCAGAGAGAGAGGAGGAAGCAGGCTTCTCGCTGAGCAGAGAGCCCGATGCGGGGCTCGATCCCAAGACCCTGGGATCATGACCTGAGCTGAAGGCAGAGGCTTTAACCCACTGAGCCACCCAGGCGCCCAAATTTAAACAAATTTAATCATAAGTCAACCACAGTGGGAACAGTAATTGGAAATCTCAAGTATCACAGAAATTAACTTGGTTGGAAGCATGTTAGTAATGGTAATCGAATGTTGAACATATGCCAATCAATCAGGTTTGCTCATTTTTACAAACCTATTCATTCAATAGGCATAATAATCTTTATTTTCCAGAAGAGGAGATTCGGGTTGGGGGAACCTGAGAGACCTACCCAAGGTAAATCTTTGGTCAAGAATTCCCTCAAAATATTTGCTAATGCTAAATCTCCTTTCTGGCCTCCTTTATCAGCTTTCTCCCCAAATTTTAGTCTCACTCTCTCAGTCTCTCTCCCAAATAAAAAGAATCATAACATCAGTGGCAGTAAATATCAAAGGTCAGCCTAGAACATCTTACTGTGCCAGAAAACAAGAAAATTCTCAAAAGACAGGCAAAAACATGTAAAAAGGACACAGGATCCAGCGTGACAAGAGCTCCCATTGTACAAATTCAGGACAGTTTAAATAACAAAAAGGATAATGATGAAGGATCGTAACATTATATATGTTTTTTAAAAATCCATGAGTCTATAGTGATACTCAAAAATAAATGGGAGCAGAGAGGAAGTTTTCTTTATAAAATCCACATAATAGGATAACAGAATGGGGTGGGGGGGCAGGGAATCACCACTCCGAAACTACCCAGGTAATAATTGATTCAGAAAGGGATCACCTATGGATGCTTTTGTTGGGATGGGGAAATTTTTTGGGGATCAAGATATTCACCAAGTGTCTAAGTATCACCCCACAGATTATCCCCACAAAGGGATAAAGGAAACGTCATTGGAGAAATCTGGTGGACAACAACTTAACAAGTGGTCAGAATTTATCATCACCCCAAATGGTACAATCACATAATTTGTGCCTTCTAGTTGGAATAAACAATGGGACACGTGTGATATTGCAGCCACAACTGTTTGATCTGAATCTAAAGAATCATGAGGAAGAGAAATCAGATATATCCAGGAAATGATACATTCCACAAAACAACTGGTCTAAGCTCTTCAAAAATCTCTGTTCCATGAAAGAGGAACCAAAAGAGTTCAAGAACTATTCTAAATTAAAGGAGACTAGAGAGATAGATGATGAGTAGCCATGTATGATCCTCACCCGGGTTTTGGATCAGAAAGAAAAAGAAATTCCAAGGATATTATTTTGACAAATTTGAATATGAACTGTATGGTAAACAATATCACGGCTGGTGATAACAATGGTAAGCAAAAACCTGTTGTGTTTTTTTGGACCTGGCAACAGTATTATGGTCATACAGGAAAAAGTCCATGTTCTGAGGACATAATATGGAAAGATTTAGGGGTACAGCATCATCATGCCTATAACTCCAATGCCTCAGTAAAAATCAAGGGCTTTATATCTAGAGTGGGAGCAAGAGAAATTTAGCAAATGTGGCAAAATGTTAGCAACCAGGGAAGCTAAGTGAGGTATTGATCATAATACCCTTTCAACATTATTCTGAAATTTTTCAAAATAAAAAGTTGAGGGAATAACCACAGTGGTTTTCAACCACAGAAGTTTGCTTTGCTCACATAACGTATCAGGGGGCGGCAGCTACAAGCCAGCTGTGGCTCAGCCACTTTATTCCAAGAATCCAAGCTGTCAAAGCAGCCCTCTGCCCACCCTGCCCACCCCCACACTTCCCACCCCCAACACCCAGTCCCTGCCCACCCTTCCTCCCCCACCACCCGGCTGCTCCCCCCTTCCCCCTAGCTCAGGACTTGTGGTTCCCTGGCAGAAGGAAGGGAAAGCAAGGTCTGCTCAGTGCACTGGTTCTTGAGAGCCTCTCAGACTCACTAGCTCATGGCCTCACAAGCCCCTAGCACGAGTGAGTCCAAGGCCAAGCCCAGTGGCAATGGGGCTGGCAGAATATGCCTTCTTGAGAGCCAGTGAGTGAGATCATAGAATTCAAGGAGAAAAGCAACTCACTGACATTTGGAATCCAAGAGCTCAGTGACCTTCCCGAGATCCCTTATTCTCCCAAGATCACCAGCTGAGTGGGGACTCAAACTCAGATCCATCTCCAAAGGGTATGCTTTGTTTTTCTCTCCAATTCATGTTTTTTTTTAATCCAAATATATAATTTTACATTTTCAAATTATGATACATTACTTGCTTGGAAAATCAAGGAACTATATATTATAGGGTATACTTTGAAAAGTTTCTCTCCCAGCTCTTGTCCCCATTCATTCTTCCCAAACCTCACATGGGATACCACTGTTATTAATTTCTTGTACATTCTTGAGGTTCTGGGCACCTCTATCAGCTAACCCAAATAGATAAACTCCCTCTCTTCCTCCTTAATGTCCCCAAATGCAGCATACCAAACATAGTCTTTGTCTTGCAAGCTGCTTTTCATCAGCTTGAATGTGTTGGTCTGGTTCTCCTGAGAAGCAGAGGCCAAGACAGAGTTAAATATGCAGGGATTTTCTTCCATGAGAGAAGAGGGGAAGGCTGCCTCCACATGAAGCAGAGGAGGAAGAGAGCCAGAGGCATTCCTGCCTGCCCCAGCAGGTTAGGGAAGCTGGTCAAGACCATGGAAGGAGGGGGCCCAGTCCCTGAGCCCAAGTCCAGAACAAGAAGGATCCCAGTCTTCCAGCAGCAGGCCTGCCAGACTCAGTGTCCGGCTGAGAGCAGCGGGTGGGAGGTGTGCCCTCGGAGCAAGCAGGGTGGATTTCAGAGTTCAACAGCTAGGGCTCTCGGTTATGAACCCCCACCCTCATTGCTGGAGGTCTGTGAAGCATTTGAAATAAGCTGTGTTAAAGAAATCAAATAATTGAAGAAGCACTTGCGGGGCACCTGGGTGGCTCAGTGGGTTAAAGCCTCTGCCTTCGGCTCGGGTCATGATCCCAAGATCCTGGGATCAAGCCCCACATCGGTCTCTCTGCTCGGCAAGGAGCCTGCTTCCTCCTCTCTCTCTGCCTGGCTCTCTGCCTGCTTGTGATCCGTCTGTCAAATAAATAAAATCTTAAAAAAATAAAAATAAAGAAGCACTTGCTATGCATTTTACACTTACTATGTAATAAACACACAAACACATTTCTATCAATGATCTCCTATCAAGGTTTCACACCCTCCACTTCCACCTGGCCTGAAAGGTACAAACACACAACTCCTAAAAGTGTAAGAACAGAGGAAAAAGCAGGTGCCAACCCAAGGCTTTTCTTTCTATTAGTGTGCTACCATGGGTCAAAATGGTACCTTCACTTCAACATCACTCCTTACTAACTCCTTAATGTGCTAAGGTAGCAGTGGAGTGGTGTATGTGTGTATGTTTCGGTAGGCTTCTGGAGAAATTAAAATGCAGTTGAATATTGAAATGTATGTATAGGGATGCCTGGGTGGCTCAGTTAGTTAAGCAGCTGCCTTTGGCTCAGGTCATGATCCCAGCGTCCTGGGATCGAGTCCCACATCGGGCTCCTTGCTCAGCAGGGAGCCTGCTTCTCCCTCTGCCTCTGCCTGCCACTCTGTCTGCCTGTGCTTGCTCCTGCGCTCTCTCTCTCTATCTGACAAATAAATAAATTAAAAAAAAAAAAAGAAAGAAAGAAATGTACATATAGATGGGGCACCTGGGTGGCCCAGTCAGTTACATCTGCCATTGGCTCAGGTCACGATCTCAGGGTCCTGGGATCAGAGCCCTGTATCAGGCTCCCAGCTGGGCAGGGGAGTCTGCTTCTCCTTCTCCCTCTGCCCCTCCCCCCCAACTCGTGCTCTCCTCTCTCTCTCCCTCTCTCTCACTCTCAAATAAATAAAATCTTTAAAAAATAAAGATTAAAAAACTGTATGTACATATAGGAGCGCCTGGCTGACTCAGTCAAGGGAGCATGTGACTCTTGATCTCGGGGTTGCAAAGTCAAGCTGAGTGTAGAGATTACTTAAAAAAAAAAAAAGTTAAAAAGTTAAAAATACATAGAGTGCACTCCTGCTAGCATTCCTCCTTTAAACTATTCCATTCTTCCTTATACCACAGAAAATGTTATTGGTTCTTCCTTCTTCATGAAGAAGGAAGAACCAAGGATAGAGATCACCAAAGTATAGAGTTTCTTCTTAGGTAGTGTTTTCTATTTCATTTTACAAATGCATGCATGTGTGTGTATGTATTTGCACATGTGTGCATGTGTAAGAATTGTGTTAGGAAAGTAATTTTTTTTTGTTTCTAACCTTCATTAATAACTACCAAGTAGTGTTTATTTAAAATCCTAATGATTCAGTAATCTTGAAAACTATACATTAAATCACAAGTTGAAGGGAGACGATGGATCATTTGTTCCAGCCACCTCATTTACTAGAGAGAAGATGACTTTCAGAAAAACCAGTATTTGGCTCAAGGTCATACAGAAGGCTAGTGTAGCATCTGGGATCACTGGAAACACCAGGGCATGTGGAAAATGCCAGGACTCCTGAAATTGGCATCCACTCCTTAAAATGCTCTGAATCATCCCACCCTGCGGCAGCCACACCAGACCCTTCATTTCATAGTTCTGTGAACCCTGCAAGAATTCTCTTCCCATTTGCTTAGGATTTCAAAGATGTACTAATCCCTCAAACACATGTTAAAATGGATTTTCTTTGATGAAAAGGGACAGATATAGTCCCCAGAAATAAGCTCCTCCTTCAGTCCTCCCTCCTCTTTGAGCTTGAGAAAACCTATGAGAGTACCCTCAAGTTCACTTAGGGTCTTTTAGGATAAGGGTTTATGGTGAGTGAAAATAGGGAGTGGGGTGAAAATTGGCCAAGGC
>RCUC01148649.1:0-15827 GCA_003697995.1 Taxidea taxus jeffersonii | reverse complement strand
TAGAGAAAGGAAGGGTTTTTTATTTGTTCAGTTTAACCAATTGATGTCCCTATTTCTACCCTATGGTGACAGAGTATGCTTAAAGTAATGCTCACATTAACAATTTATTTTTCAAAAATTACTTTGCATTTCCATGGGGTACCTGGATGGCTCAGTCAGTTAAGTGTCTGCCTTCATCTCAGGTCATGATCCCAGAATCCTGGGATCAAGTCGAACATCAAGCACCGTGATCAGCAAGGAGTCTGCTTGCCCCCTCCTTCTGTCCCCTGCTCTTTCTATCTCAAATAAATAAATAAAATCTTTTAAAAAATACTTTGTATTTCTTAAATGTCAGGCATATGCTAAACTTTGGGGATAAAATGATAAATAAGTCACCATCTTTCAAAGAATTCTCAACCAGTGGGGAGACCAACATAAAAATTATAATGCTTAATTATTAATGCTTATTTTTATTTTCTATTTATAGATAAAATGCTTAGGAACACAATAAGAAAGCAATAATTCTGCCCAAGAAACAGTGAGAGGGATCTCCAGTTGATGAGGTAACATTTGAGTTAGTCCAAAAACACACACAAAAAGTATTCAGCAGTTCCAGAAGGTGGGAACAGGCATCTTAGGCACAGTGCATGGGTTGATGGCAGAGCAAACAAATTTGATACAGAAATAGAGAGGGAAAAGAACGCCTGGGTGGCTCAGTCGTTAAGCATCTGCCTTTGGCTCACGTCATGATCCCAGGGACCCGGATGGAGCCTCCCATCAGGCTCCCTGCTCTGCGGGAAGCCTGTTTCTCTCTCTCTCTCCCATTCTCCCCACTTGTGTTCCCTCCCTCGTTGTGTCTCTGTCAAATAAATATTTTTTTTTAAAAAAAGAAAGAAATAGAGAGGAAAGAGGATAGGAGAGAACAATGAGATGAAGCTTTAAAGATCTCCTGGACCCAATGTCTACAATTTGGTCTTCATCTTTGCAGGTTCAGAAATCCAAATTTCAGTTCAATAGCCACTGTGTGTCAGGCTCCAGTGCTAGGCACACCCAGGGAGAGGAGAAAGGCTCATGAGTGAGTTAGAGCCCTCTATCCCAAGGTTCTAATCTTTTTTTCTGAAGATTCTCTCTTTTCTACTCCCCCCCCCCGCGCAATTAATTTTGATTTCTTTTCTTAAGGAAAAAGCAGCATAACCTCCTACTAAATTACTGAGAGAAAATGCGAGGCAGATGAAGTTTAAGCAGGTTGCCTTTCTATCCCCAGTAAATGGGCTTGCACAAATTCTGGCATTCTGGTTAATGACTGTGCCTGAGGTGCAGCTATCAGGCAAGGTGTTTTTCAAATGACCAAAATAAAGATTTTCTTCTCCAGTTTTACTCACATTCCATTAGACCCCTAAACTGTTAAAAGATTTCATTTCCTTTGGTGCCCGTGGTTCTTGGTCCCGTTGCTATGAAGAATGAATAGGTAGACCAGACAGATCAGTGGGCAGCAAAACAAAGTTTACTGAGTGAACATACAGAGCTCCCAAAGAGGGAGAGGACCCAAGAGGGTTGCCACTGTAGTTTCTAAGTCTAAGGGTTTTTATAAGTTTGCTGGAGGCTGTTTTAATCTGTTAACCCTCCAAGAGCCTGTCACCCAGTCAGGTTTTTGTCATTTGCCTATCACGTGGGAAAGAGTGAAAGGGTCCTTTCAGGGTGGTGTAACATCCTTTTAAGGGTGGTTTCCTCTTAGGGTGGGAGGCCCCCCTTATCTCTGCCTGCTTTCTTGCAACTATCCTTCATTAAAACAAATCTGCTCTAATAGAAATCAATCAGTGCCAGAGGGTATAAGATCATAAATCTAAATTTATATGATTTCTCAACTACTTGTATCTCCTATTTTTTAAAGTTAGTTTTTGGTCATCAATTTAGTATATGAATATGATCGCCTTATAAAAAATAAGTTAGGGGCGCTTGGGTGGCTCAGTCGGTTAAGCATCTGCCTTCAGCTAAGGTCATGATCGATCCCAGGATCCTGGAATGGAGCCCCGCATCAGGCTCCCTGCTGCACAGGAAGCCTGCTTCTCCCCCTTCCTCTCCCCCTGCTTGTATTCCCTCTCTCTGCTGTCTCTCTCTCTTTCTTATTTATTTAAGTAAATAAAAGTTTTAAAATAAGTTAGTACAGAAAAAACAAAAATCCCACTTGACAATTCCCTGTCCCACCACCTTCTCCAGGGGTCTATCAGGTGTGTTTCTTTTTTTTTTTTTTTTAAGATTTTATTTGTCAGATAGAGCGCAGGAGCGAGCACAGGCAGACAGAGTGGCAGGCAGAGGCAGAGGGAGAAGCAGGCTCACTGCTGAGCAAGGAGCCCGATGTGGGACTCGATCCCAGGACGCTGGGATCATGACCTGAGCCGAAGGCAGCTGCTTAACCAACTGAGCCACCCAGGCATCCCTATCAGGTGTGTTTCTGAGAACAGTCTGGACACTTTCCTGAATTCTAATCTACCATGTAAATGTAGATAAATCCTAAGCCTCCCTTGTTCAAATAGCTTAGTCATTAAACCTGCCCGTGGGTGTGTCTGGAAACACTAGTGCTTATTCATCCCTCCAATACTCTTTAAGTTTGTTTATGGTCTCCTGTGGCTACAGACAACAGAAAGTTGATTCCTGTTATTTCCCAGCTGTTTGTACAAAAGAACCTACTTAGCTTTTGCTATGACTGCTACCTCAAAACCAGGATATTCATTAGTAAATACCAGTTTAGTTTTTTGAAAATGTAAATACTTAAAAGTAGAGTATAGCATTCAACATGAACTGCGTCTAATTTACTAGCTGGTAAAAAGGAAATAACTATAAAAAAGAATTACAATGATAAATAAAATAAGTTTTACTTCAAAATTTGGAAGAAATGTTTATTTAAATTAGTTTCATCTAGCTATGTGGAATCTCTCTCTCTCTATATATATATATGACACTGTTACTTTGTGTTTACTCTTATGCATATTTTCTAGACTTGGTGGAGCTCTGGAACACTGCCTTTCTTAAAATATTAGCTTGGTTTTGTTAAAATAATAGCCTTGTTTGGAATTCCTCAACTATTTTTTTGTTCAAACACCTACTATTTTTGGTTCAAACACCAAATTTTGGAATTTTTCACTTTTCTGTTGATATATGGTTCTCATAATCATGACTTAATGTTTATCAGACAAATTTTTATATATATGTATATATTTTTTAGATTTATTTTAGGGGCACCTGGGTGGCTCAGTCAGTCGTTAGGCATCTGCCTTCAGCTCACTCAGGTCATGCCTCAGGGGCCTGGGATGAAGCCCTGCACACATCAGACTCTCTGCTCAGCAGAAAGCCTGCTTCTCCCTCTCCTACTCCCCCTGCTTGTGCTCCCTCTCTCACTGTGTGTCTCTCTGTTAAATAAATAAAATCTGTTAAGAATAAATAAATAAATATAAGTAGATTTATTTTAGAGAAAGAGTATGTGTGTGAGGAGAGGAATGGGCAGAGGAATAGGGAGAGAAAGAATCTCAAGCAGACTCCCAGCTGAGTGGGGAGCCCTGACACAGCGCTCAACCTCAGAACCCTGAGATCATGACCTAGGCTGAAACCAAGAGTCTGATGCTTAACTGACTGAGCCACCCAGGTGCCCTATCAACCAAATTTTTAAAAAATACTTTGACTATTTGGGGTGTCTGGATGGCTCAGTTGGTTATTATGTGTCTGCCTTTGGCTCAGGTCATGATCCCAGGGTCCTGGGATCAAGTCCCTCATTGGGCTCCCTGCTTCTGCCTCTGCCTGCCGCTCCCCCTACTTGCGCTCTCATTCCCTTGCTCTCTCGCTCTCTCTCTCTGTCAAAAAAATAAAAATTAAAAAAAAATACTGGACCCCTGGGTGGCTTAGTCTGTTAAGCATCTGCCTTCAGCTCAGGTCATGACAGGGACCTGGATGGAGCCTCCCATCGGGCTCCCTGCTCTGCGGGAAGCCTGTTTCTCCCTCTGCCTGCTGCTCTCCCTGCTCATTCACTCTCTATCTGACAAATAAAAATTAATAAAATCTTTAAAAAATTAATTTAAAAAAATTTTGACTACTTGAAATTAAGACCCACATTCTTTTAATATAATTTTTTAATTTTTTTATAAACATATAATGTATTATTAGCCCCAGTGGTACAGGTCTGTGAACCTCCAGGTTTACACACTTCTCAGCACTCACCATAGCATGTACCCTCCCCAATGTCTCTAACCCGACCACCCTCTCCCTACCTCCCTCCCCCTGGCAACCCTCAGTTTGTTTTGTGAGATTAAGAGTCTCTTGTGGTTTGTCTCCCTCCCAATCCCATCTTGTTTCATTTAGTCTTTTCCTACCCCCCAGACCCCCTCACGTTGCATCTCCACTTCCTCATATCAGGGAGATCATATGATAGTTGTCTTTCTCCGATTGACTTATTTCGCGAAGCATAATACCCTCTAGTTCCATCCACGTTGTTGCAAATGGCAAGATTTCATTTCTTGTGATGGCTGCATAGTGTTCCATTGTATATATATACCACATCTTTTTTTTTTTTAAGATTTTATTTATTTGTTAGAGAGAGAGAGAGAGAGCGAGCACAGGCAGACAGAGAGGCAGGCAGAGGCAGAGGGAGAAGCAGGCTCCCTGCCAAGCAAGGAGCCCGGTGTGGGGCTCGATCCCAGGACTCTGGGATCATGACCTGAGCCAAAGGCAGCCGCTTAACCAACTGAGCCACCCAGGCGTCCCTATACCACATCTTCTTTATGATGGACATTTAGGTTCTTTCCATAGTTTGGCTATTGTGGACATTGCTGCTATAAACATTCGGGTGCACGTGCCCCTTCGGATCACTATGTTTGTATCTTTAGGGTAAATACCCAGTAGTGCAATTGGTGAAGACCCACATTCTTGCCCCCTAAGAAGTTCAAGGAGTTAGAATGGACTGCAGAAAATAAATTATGACCTGATGTTATGATTCTAAGTAATAAAAACATGATTCAGTATTTTGTTTGCAGTTAATAAAACTCTCAACATATGCCAAAATTGCTTAGGCTCTTTCTATTGCTCTATAAAGAAGCTATATTTGACTACCCAACTATATTGCATATTTATATTTTGAATTGTGAATTTTTGAGTAGTCTCATAGTTAAAGACTCATCAATCTTTTTTGTAAAGCACAGGTGACATTTTGCTCCATCTTGAAATTAATGGGTAAAAGTGAGTCTACAGTCTTTAAAGAAAAAAATACTATCTCTATATATACTACTTGGGTTTAACTTTAGCAATGGTGGGAAATAGTGGGTTTTTTAATGTTAAGGATCTTAGGGATAAGCAAACAAAATAATAACTCTTAAAAAATTGTAGCCTTCTTTATTTATATATATCCTTCTGTTCTTTTTATGTACACTTGCAAATGCATGCTTACATTCGGTCCCAGGTTTCAGCACCAAACAAACCAGTGCATGCTTACAAGAAATATACATATATTCTTTATATATATATGAATATATATGATATAGCATACATGTGCAAATTCATATATGTAGTATAGTAGATATAAAATATGTAGTTAACACAAAAGAAAGCAGTAATGAATAGAGAAACAACAAAGACATAAGACATGTTGAAAACAAATAGGAAATGGCAGACTTAAAACCTACTTTATCAGTAACTATACCAAATGTAAATGGAATAAACTCTCTAACCAAAAGGCAGAGATCAGCAGAATTGATTTTTTTTAAAATGATCTAACTATGCTTTCTATGAGAGACACACTTTAAATTCATAGACATAGGCTGAAAGTAAAAAAATTGGGAAAAAGATATGCCATATAAAAGGTAACCAAAATGGAGCTGAAGTGACTACTAATATCAGACAAAATAGACTACATTTTTAAAAATATTTTATTTATTTGACAGAGAGAGACACAGTGAGACAGGGAACACAGGCAGGGGGAGTGGGAGAAGGAGAAGCAGGCTCCCCACTGACCAGGGAGCTTGATGTGGGGCTAGATGCCAGGACCCTAGGATCATGACCCAAGCTGAAGGCAGACGCTTGACAACTGACCCACCCAGGCGCTCTGAAAAAATAGACTTTAAAGACAAAAGTTGTTGCTAGAAACAAAGACATTTTATAATGATAAAAGGATCAATTCACTAGGGCTATATAATAATTATAAACATATATGCACCTAACAATAGAACCCCAAAACATTTGAAGCAAAATCAGGCAGAATCAGAGAAATAGACAATTTAATAATAAGAGTTGGAGATTTCACAGCAGTAACAGAACAACTAGACAGAAGACCAGAAAGAAACAGAAGACTATAATAACAATGTAAACCAACTAGCCCTAACAGACATCTGTACAACATCTCCCAATAAAAGTAAACAATACGTTCTTCTCAAATGCACATGGCACAGTCTCCAAAATAGATTATATGTTAGGCTATAAAACAAGTCCTCGTAAATTTTTTTAGGGTTATTAAGTCCCAGTAAATTTAAATACTTGGAATCATAAAAAGTATGTCCTCTAAGAACAATAGAATGAAATTACATATCAACAACAAAAGGAAAAGGAAATTTGGGGAAATGTGGAAATTAAACAATATTCCCTGATAATAAAAGGAACTGAGGCTTTATGGAGAAATGGCTGATTCTACAGCCAGGGCAAAGAAATACCAGATGAGCCTGGAACATCTTCTAGTACCAGAAAATAAGGCATACTCAGAAAATAAAAATGATAAGGGATGTCAAAGGGATACAGGAGCCAACCTGAAGAAGTCTCAGTAGTCTAAGGAAGAAAAATTTGATCAACAAACTATAAATACAATAATAATAAGTAGTATTGGATTATACTCAAAGTATAAAATTAATAAAATTTTAATTAATAATAATTAATAAAATTAATATCCAAGAGTCTGTACTGACATAAAAATTGGAAGAAAGGAAGGAAAGGAGGAAGAAGAGCTAAATCTCCCTTATAGAATAATTCCAAATAATTTATCTAGCTATTCTCCTTTCCAGGAGATGGAGATTATATGCCTCCGCCCCCTTGAGTGGTGCACTGCACTCAGTGACTTGTTTCCAAAGAGCAGGACATAGGAAGAAGATTTTAAAAAATAACAGTAGAACTTGTTAACCTGGCAGAAACCTGGCAAATACTACTTCAGCCAGGTGACCAAGGCTAACATTATCAGTGATAAGTCATGTTGACCTTCTTCTTGCTGCTTCCCCTGTGTGTGCTCTGTCAAATAAATAAATACAATCTTTTTTTTAAAAGTCCATCTCCCAGTTACCCATACCCCCACCCACTGTAATAACAGCAACTGTATCTGCCTATACTAGAAAAACAGCAGTACATTACATGTGACATACTACTTATTCTGTCCAGAGGTGATACTTGGTATTGAGTTCACAGATTTCCCTGAAATAATTTGCTGCCCCCAGCACAGTGCTTAGGACACCATACTTACCAAAAAATTCTATTAAATTCACTGTTGAAATGAATTTATCAATAATGAGCCACATTTACTAACAATGACATGATACACATGCATGAAAGAGGATGGAACTAGAATTATTATTTCAACTACTAATCTCTATCTTACATAACAACCTAACCACCCATTTTTAGAGATTTAAAAAAAGGTTCAGAAAAGTTAAATGCCTCAGAATCAAGCAGCTAGTAGGGAAGTGTCAAATCTGGGATTGGAACCACCACATGTCTGACTCTTTGATTATGAAGATAATTCTGTTTTGCCATTGATTTTCTTCATAAGCTTTGAAGCATTAATTTATCTCTTGGTTCTTCTATTTCTTGGTCCATAAAATAATAATGTTCCTAGACTGTATTGAAAATTAGTGCCTGGGTGGCTCAGGCAGTTAAGCATCTGACTCTTTATCTCTTGATCTCAGCTAAAGTTTCCATCTCAGGGCCATGAGTTCAAGCTCCTACTTTAAAAAAAAAGTTACTGAAAATGCTCTACCCACAATATAACCATCATTGTTTTTACACTGAGAGACATAGATATATATATATAATGAAAACTATATTTTCATTTACCCCTCAGAAACTTAAGATCAATGGGAAACAGCTGATACTCTTATTATCTGTGCTGCTTCTAAGTTATTAATGTGCTTCTGACACATTAAAAGCTGTATAATAATTTGATTTAAAATCCTAAGTAGGGACGTCTGGGTGGCTCAGTTGGTTAAGCAGCTGCCTTCGGCTCAGGTCATGATCCCAGCGTCCTGGGATCGAGTCCCACATCGGGCTCCTTGCATGGCAGGGAGCCTGCTTCTCTCCCTCTGCCTGCCACTCTGTCTGCCTGTGCTCACTCTCTAACAAATAAATAAATAAAATCTTTAAAAAAATAAAATAAAATCCTAAGTAGCTATCTTTTGTAGCTGTTGTCCCTGTTCTTCACAACAATCCACTAGAACAAAAAGAATTCTCAATAATTCTAATTATTTTTAAAAATTAGAGAAAGTGTGTTAGGTGTTTTCTTCTTTTTAAGTTTCCATTTGTTTACTTATATAATAATTAAAATTAGAAGAGACTTTTGGTTTCCCTAATTTCAGAATGAACACTTTGATGACTGAAAGAAAAAAGGATCAAGAATGTAAGCTGTGTAATTAAGCCTTGTCTTGAGAAATTTTGAATCATGACAAGGAAGATCACTCCTGTCTAAAGACAGTACCTACTTAGTAAGGCAGATTTAGTGTTAAACAGGCATCAACTAATTAAGCATACTCCTAGAAACTTATTTGTGGATTTTGCTACCTTTTTTAGCTTATTTGCTTTCCATAATGGCAAAAAGATTATGTTAATCCAGTTTTTGTTATTTTAGAATGCCATTGGGGTCATGCAAACAACTATCTTAATTTTTAGTGAACATGCCTTCTCTCTCCCAGAAGGGTGCATGGTCTTTCAATTTCTCTTTCTCTGGGCTCTGCATGGAATTTTCCTCTCCTCTTCATCCTGATGGTGTAATACATAATCACATGTTCATTGTCTTGTTTTCCTCTTAGTGTTCTGGGTACTTCCATTTCCTTCTCCCTTTTCATCTTTTCTCTCATTGTGGCCTCTAACAAGATCCTCTCCACAGTCCCTCTGATCCCTATGCTAACAGGAAAGCACTGAAGCACTGAAATGACAGAAAGGAAGACAAAGAGAAAACAAAATCCTGAAAGCAGCTGGGAGCCCTCAGTTCTAAATATCTCTATGGAAACAATTCCACAGAGATCAATCTGGAAACAATTCTGCAGGGATCACTGGAGCAGTGGTGAACCAATCTTACCAAGACTTACAGAATACAATTTAAAAATGGGAATAGTTGATAGACTTTTTTTTTTTGAGAAAGGTAGTAAAATAGGAATCCAAATAAAAATTAGATTTGCCCCTGGGGTGCCTGGCTGACTGAGTTGGTAGAGCATGAGACTCTTCATCTCTGGGGTGTGGGTTCAAGCCCACATTGGGTATAGAGATTACTTAAAATAAATAAATAAAAACAAAAATCATTAAAAAAAAAAAGACTAGGTTTGCCCCAAAATTAGTGTATGTTTTTTCAAATTCAAAGATTTTTACTTGCTGTAATAATAAAAAAGCAAAGGAATGAATGTACTAATTTCAAGTCCTTCCTAAGCATTCACACAGGCAAACAGCAGAGTGCCTGATATAAGGGAATTGTGGCCAAAACGCGAAGAAAACATTGTAGTTTAGTGGTGAAAAGTCATTAGAATGATTCTAGGATTGTGGCCCATAATCATACAAATTACGTGGAAAGAATGCCAAACTCAATCAGGCACTAAATTGTTTGAATTCAGACAAAGGGTGAAAGGGATTACAGAATTCCATCTACTAAATCAGGAGATTTTATTTACTTATTTGAGAAAGAGAAGAAAGAGAGAGAGAGCAAGCAGGAGAAGGGGGAACGGGCAGAGGGAGAGGAAGAAGACTCCCCACTGAGTAGGAAGCCCACTGGCTGCAGGACTCAATCCCAGGACCCTGGGATCATGACCTCAGCCAAAGGCAGATGCTTAACCCACTAAGTCACCCACTAGGTGTGTGACCTTAAACAAGTTTTCGTACTTCTCAAACTCAGGCATCTCACTGTAAAATGGGGACAATAATAATGCTTATCCTTTAGGATTATAAGGAATCAGTGGATTGAGCACAGCACTAGCTCAAGCCAACTCTTTCTTAAAAAATATTTTATTTATTTATTTGACAGATCACAAGCAGGCAGAGAGGGAAGCAAAGGGTCTGGGGAAGCAGGCTCCCTGCTGAGCAGAGAGCCAATACAGGGCTCCATCCCAGAACCCTGGGATCATGACCTGAGCAGAAGGCAGAGGCTTTAACCCACTGAGCCACCCAAGCACCCCACAAGCAAACTCTTAATAAATATGGACAGTAATGTTACATTATGAGGTTTTGTTTTTCTGTGTCTTGTAATGATGACCACACTGTCCCACCCCCCTTTATCTAAGAGGTATTTTGAATGAGTGGGGTGAAGAAAAGCATAGGGCACTATGACCTAGCCAATTCTTACTGTCCCACACTTGTCTAAAGCAGATTTGAGGGTGAATTAAACCATGACATGGAAATGTCCATTATTACATGCAGGTTAACTGGTGGAGGTAACTGCCTCCACCATACACATTTGAGATCTCTTGGGGTAAAAAATTATTCAAGCTTCTCCACTGCTAACACTGCTTATGCTGCCCCCCTCATTCCATCCCAAGGGCTTCCCAACATCTATAGTACAAAGTACAAGGTCTTTGGCTGGATATTAAAGGCCTACAACATAGTTTGGTCCACACTTCCACCTACAAGGAACATCCCTGTGTTCAAATTCATTTCTTTCCCTCCCTTGCACTTCATAATGGTTCCTACATTAGCACTTCACCTTGCATTGATCTCTTTACCAGGATCACCCTGCATCCTCCCCACAGAAATTTGGCTTGCATTTTTTTTAAATTAAAAAAAAAAAAAAAGCCATAAGGTGTCCCTAAGGACCCTTGTGGTAGGCCAGCACAACCCCAAAGTATTAGGTGTCACTTGTACATGCAGTTGTCAAGAATGCAAAGCCCTATTTAGAAAACAACCCTAATTCCTCAGTCGTGAGTGCCTGATTTGTCACTGAGATTATAAAGAGATGAAACTAACAAACAAAAATGAACAAATGAATTCAATAGGGAGAACAAACGTGGCTGCAGAGGGAATGGGTGAAATAGATATAAGGGATTAGGAGGTACAAACTCGGTTATAAAATAAATAAGTCACAGAGATGAAAAGCCCAGAATTGGGAATATAGTCAATAATATATAATTAACGTTATATGGTAACAGATGGTGACTACGCTTTTCTTAATTAGCGCTGAGAAAGAATTGTCCAATGTTGTCTGCCTAAAACTAATCTAACACTGTATATTAATTATACTTCATTAAAATCAGTTGGAGAGATTTTCGAAAAAGGAAGGCACAAGGTGAAAGTGAGTACTTTCTCCTGGGACTATCAGAGGGGAAATCAAGAGGCCTCAGGGAAGGAGACCCGCTGGTGGGGAATGGGGTGAGGCCAGTGCCTTAGTGCCAGGTCAGGGATGGAGGAGCCCCAGGCAAAGAGCCCATATGGGGGTCTGGTGGACACTTCATCTTCGCAGGGGTAAAACACTTATTTTTACGGCAGAACGCAAACCTGACAAGAAAAGCCCTCCTCCGCATCTGGCCGCTGAACCACGTGGCATCCCTTCCCTGCAGGTGACGTTGGGGTAAGGGTGGGGCCTCTACGGAATTTGTTCTTGGTGGGGACAGAGAATCGAACTTCTCCAAACCGCTTCAACACACGCACACTATTGCTGCCACTTCACATCCTTCCAGAGTCGGCGGAAAGGTAAGCTCTGAGCATTTAACAGTCTTACAGTAATCCGCGTCTTTTTCTAACTGGACCAGCTCGACTACCTTCCACTCCTTCCCCAACAAACTGTACAACCCCTTAGCACGCAAGCGTGTTTCTCGCCGTAGCGCCAGCGCGGGATGGGATCTCTTATCTCGCGAGAGTGGGTCGGCCAGTCTTCGTTGCTCTCGCCCCACCCCCTCCTTCTCGCTCGCTCTCTCCCATCCCCCCAAGCCAGTCTCTCTGCTGCGCAGCTCCCTTAGCGGTTGCCGCTGCTGGAGACGGTTGGAAGAACCGTTGTGGCGAGCGCTACACGAGGCGAGCGACTTCTTCCTCTTCCCGACCGACCCCGCGAGTACCGGAGTCGGCGTTACTGTCGCTCGACAGGGTATCTGAAGTAAAAGGGGGTAGGTTGGGCTGGTGGTTTCGAGAGCGGAGTCGGGAGAAGGACGAAAGAGAGACTGGGAGGGGGTGGGGGAAGTGTGGAGGTCGCCGCTCGGAGTCGGCCAAACTGCGCCTCCCAGGCGATCTCCCACTTCAGGGAGGGCGGCCTGCCGTGGGGAGGACTTGCTCGGGTGAAATTCAGTGAACGAAACAGGCCCGGAGTGGGGGTCATCCAGCATTTCCCCTCTTTCCCCGCTGGTTTGGCCTCCGCCATTTTGGGTACGGTGGCGCGGCCACCTCGGCTTCCCGCCCTTCCCCTCTCTTTCTGCTTTTTGCCCCTCAGCTTCCGAAAACTGATTTAGAAGGCCGGGGGGAGGTCAGAGCACCCCGGAAGGGATGAGGGTGGGGAACGAAGCGAGCAGGGAAAGGCTGGGCACTTGGGTGGGGGAGGGCCTGGGCTGGCGGGCGCGCTCCCGATGGAAATGGCGCCGGATGGGCCTGGCCTCCCACCGCGGCCTCCCATCCTCCGCAGTCTCTACTGGGCTACCGGGGCTGGCGGGACTGCGAGTGACTTCTGACGCAGATTCCCAAGATGAGAGAGGCTGGAGCTGGGGGAGGAAAGCCAATGGCGACGAAGGCGCTCAACTCCCAAATCCAGGACAAAGGAGGCACACGGCCTCCTTTGTAATTCCGCCGCCCGGTGGCGAAGGTTTTAAAGCCAGGCTTGGCTGCCGGACGGGGGGGGGGGGGGAAGGGGCGTACTCTCCTTAGCTCTCTGGTCTCTAGGGCCGCTAGATAAACGAAAAGTCTCCGGGGAGGAATAAAGGACGCTTAGCCGGCCCTTATATTCCAGATTTGGAACTTCGAAAAAGAGTACGTACTCATTTTCCAAAGGGTGTTCTTAATTTTTTTTCTTCTCACGTTTATCTTAAACACTTGGTGGGTAATCGTTTTGTAAGCAGTAAAGCGGGTGACTTATCAAATAGGAATGTGAAATGGGCATATTTCAAATAGGTCGTTTAGGACCGGTTAACTGTGGTAGAGCTTTCTGAACTTTTGGGCCGGGGTGGGTGGTTTAGCAATGGTTTTGTATAGTTTGACACATACTCGGTTATAATTTAAGTAGGAGTTTTACCTTTGGGAAACGGTTGTTAAAACACAATCAGCTATGGCATAAATTTGTAGCAGTTGAGTTACTGACTTTTCAATATTAAATCTCCAGAGGTTACATATTGTGCAAAGAGGCGGTGGAAGTAAAATATATCAAAATACAGTTAGCGTTTATTTTAGTTTTGGTAGCTAAGCGTGTTTTTTTATTTACTATAGGACTGTTGTAATATTTTGACCCAGAAAATAAGCCTACTCAACAAAAGGACAGACCGAAAGTCCAGTCATGTTGTGGGTGTGATGATTTTTGGTCCTTAGAACACAATAGAACTGGGTCTGTAATTTTCCTTGAGTAGGGTACAAAGTGACAGGCAGCCTGAGAGTAACAGTTTCCAATAATAGCTGAGTCCTTACAAGAACTCTTAGTTTTTTCAGCCTTTAATAAAAAAAAAAAAAACCAAAAACCTTCCTATTAAGATGGTCTGGTTTGTAGTAGCATTTGGAAAAGCCCAGTTTCCTGTAAAATAGTACATGATAAAACCACTTTCCTCACTGGATTACGCTAGAAACCTTTTTTTCTGCCCTCTTCTGCATCATAATCTGGAATCTGGAAATCCTTGTGATTGCTGATTGCCTTTATATTTTTAATAACCATTCTTTTTTTGTGTGTTCTTATTTTGGTAAATAAGTGGCTGAGCTGCAGTAGGTGATGGTGACTTTGTTTTAGAAGAGAACTTTATAATTTTAGACTTCTCATTTTAGGTATTAGTGGTGTGTCTGCTTTTTCTACTGAAAATTAAGGAGCAAGCACACTGGAAAGAGAAAATGATGTAAATTTTTTATTTTAGTTAGACATTTCAGCACTTTATGCCAAATTCTGAAGTTCCATTTTCATTTTTTTAGGACGAATGGGGTACCATTTATAAAGTTATTTATTGGTACATCACACCCTAACTACATATTATACTTCAGAAGATAGTCTATGCCTTTGTGTTACAAAGGAATTTGATGTTTCATTTGATCTGTGTTAAGAGGTGCTTAGCAGCTTTGAGATACAATTCACATACCATAAATTTCATCCTTTTAAAATCCTACATATGTGGACTTTCCTGATTGACTTCTTAGCATAATTTTTAGGAAATTAAAGTCCTGTTCAAAACTGACTACAGTTATCTTAGTTCAACTGCTGATATTTTTAATTGGTGCTAACACTTGGCAGTCTTAAAACAATTGAGATAGTCATGACGTTGTTGCAAAGAAAGGTTGAGATGGATTATCCTGAATAATTAGTAAACTCTAAGTAGTTCTGAGACAGCTTTATTAACATTATTAGAGCAGATTGTCTTTTTGTATGCCTTCAGAGTTTGTCTTAGTTTTAAGTAGAATTCTAGAATCAGATTTTGAGTTTTGAAGAAGTCTAGTGTGGCTTTAAGTTTTGTGCTCTTAAATGCATGTTGGGTGGAGAGTCATCCTATAAATAGTTTGTCTTCTAAATCTGGTTAATTTCTCCTCAGCTTAAAATTGCCTTATCAGTATAGTGTGATTTTTATAGACTTAATACTTTGTTTATAAGTCTCTTTGGTATGGACTGACCCAAAAATCAAAACTAGTTTGCTTGCCTAGTCTTTCTTAGGACTAAATTTTGTAGTAAAGATAAGTAAATTTCCATCCTTTTTTTGTGTTTGTTCCCCAGTGTCTTTATAATGTAGAAAGAAATGGGCAAAATGATAAAAAGCATCACATTAAGGTCTTTTCACAACAGATTAGATTGGTTTTGCTAAATAATGCTTTCCATGAGGAAGTAACATGTGATGTTACCTCCTCTCCACTTTATTCTATTCTTGAATCATCCTTAATAGGAAAGAGGTTTTAAGATTTTTTTGTTTGGCTTTTTTTTTTTTTTTTAAGTTTGGGGTATGTTTTGTTTTGTTTTGTTTTTAAGAAAATGGTAGAGATCTTCAGTGTATCTCAACTTTTTTCCCAAACTGATTGAGGGTCTACTTGTTTCAAAACTACTCTAGAACAGTATTTTTTTTATCTAGCTAACACCGCCCATGCCCCACCCAAATCCTAAGGAAACTTGAAACCTTAAGCCTGTGTTGACTTTGGAAACGACTTGTACCTATCCTTACTTGCTTTCAAAACCCAGGGTAGTTTTCCCTCCTTTTAAAGTTCATTTATTTATTTGTCTTGTGGTCTATTGCAGTAATTTTACAAGAGAGGCCCTTAAAATCCAGTAGCAATGGCTATCATTGACTGATTACCATGTTGCAGACTGAGCTATTTTACATCTTAAAAAAAAGTCTAGAGAGGTACAGGCACCACTGCTGTATTTTAGAGCTGAACACAGGTTAAGTTTGCTTTAATCAGCCAGTGAGTGGCAGAATAGGGATTCAAAACCAGGTTCTCTTTCTCCCTTTCTCAAAAAATTCATATGTTGGGGCGCCTGGGTGGCT
>ML106249.1:1372-36875 GCA_003697995.1 Taxidea taxus jeffersonii | reverse complement strand
AAATAATTTTTAAAAATTTGACAGAGAGAGATCACAAGTAGGCAGAGAGGCAGGCAGAGAGAAAGAGAGGAGGAAGCAGGCTCCCTGCTGAGCAGAAAGCCCAATACGGGATGGGCTCGATCCCAGGACCCTGAGATCATGACCCGAGCTGAAGGCAGAGGCTTAACCCCACTGAGCCACCCAGGCGCCTGAGTACCAAAGAATTTTATGGGCAAGTTTTAAAAGCGCCTTCAGGGGTTTATGTTATTGAAGAGTTGGAAGTCGACTCGCAGATTGGAATGCTCTTTTCTCCCTTTGGTGCTGTCAAAGTACCAGTCATCCTTTTCATCCCTGCAGAAATCTGCCTTATGCCCCACCCCCACCTGTTTCCTCTCCGTTGAAATTCTCTTGCTTCCTGTCTCTACCGTGACCCTGCAAGTAGGTGGAGGGCAAGACTGAGTTCATGATATTCACTGCTCCTGTGGCCAGACGGGATGCCCTTTACAAGGCAGGCACCCCAATAAATGAGTGCTGGACAAGCGAATGTAAGTGAGAGGTTGAAGAGGGTAGAGAGAAGAGGAAGAGGGCTCAGGGCAGGCCAGGTCTCTAACGGAGGGGGTCGGGAGGGGCTTCTGGCTGTGCAGGTGGGTGTCACCTCTTATTCAGCATTATCTGAATTGATGTTCCCCCAACCACCAGAAAATGCAAGGGCTTTTCCTCTGCAGGGTCATAAGTATTTCTGTAGCTTGAAAGTCTGAGCTGAGGGCAGTAATAAGTGATCTTTAGTGTCTTTCAGCAAACACAGATAACTGGGTATATGTTCCTCCTCCAGGAAGCCTTCCTGAAGAGGCATTTCGGAAACCAATGCGATCTCCACCCAATATGCCACCCAACAAGTCAGACAGGCAGCTCAGTGCCGACCCGGTGACCTTTGGTTATATGTTCGGGCCTGGCTTTCCCTTGCTAAATGATTTGCGAGGCTTCTAGACAAAGCTAAAGCCGAAGAGTGAGCTGCTTTACGAGACCAGGCCCTGCCCCTTGAGCTGCAGGGCCTCAAGGCCACTGTTCAAGCAAGACGTGGCCTGAGCCTTCGTTGTTAGACCTTACTCTCTTTTTTTTGTTGTAGTTAAGATTTTTATTTATTTATTTTTGTGTGTGTGTGAGAGAGAGATGGAGATAGAGCACGAGCAGGGGGGAAGGGGGCAGAGGGAGAAGCAGGCTCCCCGCTGAACAAGGACCCCGATGCAGGACTCGATCCCAGGACTCTGAGATCATGACCTGAGCTGAGGGCGGACACTTAAGGAACTGAGCCACCCAGGAGCCCTACATGTTGCTCTTGTAGCAAATCCCAGGAGACTGACGGTGAGCAGAACTTCGTGGGCCCAGAGGAGGGCTCCCCTTTCCCAGCCTGCCCAGGTGGCTGGTCTCTAGCTGGAGCTGCCCTGTAGGCAATGGATGGCTTTTATGCCCTGCCTCCCATGGCCTGTCTGGGGCTGATCTTCAAATACCCCAGGGTCTCCGCACGGCTTATGGCCCTCCGGTCTGCGGCGAGACTGTGATGGGTCGCATGCTGTGGAACTCTTCTCCAGAGCAGAGATGGTCTGAACAAGTCACCTTGCTCAGTTTTTCTTGGGTTTCAGAGGGTAAAGGTTTGATGCCAAAAGAAGCAAAGGGGCTTCTTGGCTGCCCGAACCAAATGTCTTCCAGGTCCCTTCTAGGCCATGAAGTCCCCAGAGCCCTGTCTGTTGGAGACCCTCCATGGTGGCCCCCAGGACCGCTGGCTCCTGCAGCCTCAGGAATGTCCCACATCCCTTGTCCCCTCCTGATTGAGTAGCTTGGTCCCTCCTACTTCTGCAAGTTCTCAGTTGCTCGCCTCCCACGCTGGAGACTGCCTGTGATTTGGCCAAAAGCCAGCAGACCAAGGATGTTGACTTTCTGCTCCCCAAACAAAAGGTCCTGTAGTTACCAGGATCTGCCCTCATTAGCAGGCACAAGGGATTATTAACAATTTTTTTTTCTTTTCACAGAATCATCAGCAAATCCTGCCAGATTTGAAGCCTCAGGAATATTCCTTCTCTTGCTCTACACGGACCCAGACCAGGCCCGGTTTCAGCAGCTCAGGCCTCAACTACCACAGCAGCCCCCGACTTCTGCCTTCTTTTGGTTCTCTTCCATTCCTTCCTTCCCCAGAACTTTCTAGAACTTTCCAGAGATTGAGAGAGGCCAGGCCCCTTCCTTAGTTTATTTTTTGCCATACTAAAAACCAAAGACATTTCAAGGTTGGGTTACAAGGTTATGATGCATTGTACATGCTTGCTTTTCACAGTATTAATGCTTTATTTTTTAAAAACCGATTTTATTTGTTTGAGAGAAAGAGAGGGAGAGCATGAGCAGGGGGTGAGAAGCAGAGGGAGAGGGAGAAGCAGACCCCTGCTGAGCAGGGAGCCAGGCACGGGGCTCCATTCCAGTACCCTGGAATCATGACCTGAGCGGAAGGCAGACACTTAATCGACTGAAGCCACCCAGGCACTCAGTATTAATGCTTTAATTGTGAAAAACGTAATGCTTTCCAGTTGTGCTAGTTACAAGATAACTGTAGAATTAAAAAATAATGTAGTATATTCCAAATGGTGTGACCTGGTGATAGGACACAGGTCCAAAGTAGTTTCATGACTATCCCCCATTTTTTTTACAGTACAACATGCATTTCTTTCTTTTTTTTAATTAATATATATTATTTTCTTCAGCTGCCCCCCCCCCTTTTTTCCCTTGCCAGTATGTCCTTTGAATGCGGACTTCTATTTGAAGATAACCTTGAAAGTCTGACTGTAGATTCCTTCAAGAATTAGAAGCTGGGCTTTCTGGACACCTGCCAGGGCACAAAGCAAGCTTCAGTGGCCGAGGTGGCTGCTCTGTGAGGTCCAGAAGCCTTCCTCAGGCCTCCTGCCCCACCCTTCGTGCACCAGCCCCCCTGGGGAGCCTCAGGTCTTAAGGGAACACTTTGCTCTCTGGCTCTCTATGCCTAGAATGCCCGACCACCATCCTGCCCTTGGCTGGATCCCATGCACCCTCTAAGGTCTAAGACCATGTGTTTTCCCTTCCAGGAGTGTTCCCACGCGTGTTCCTAGGAAGGTTGAGGGACCATCCTCCTGCTGCAGAGTCAGCCTGTATCCTGTGCCGCTGACTTCTTACCACGGCGGGTAGCACGGTTCGTCTGTGTCTGCCCCCCGCCAGGGCTCTGTGAGCAACTCGAAGACAAGGGCCATCCATGACTTGGTCACGGCTGCGTCCCAGCTTCTAGCAGGGGCCCAGGGAAATGGATGAATGAACGAAGGCTGCAGCGAATACATGTAAAAAGTGGATGAAATGCCACGGGGCTCTGTGCGTTATCAGTTCTCCGTTTGTTCTGGCCTAGATCATTTTGTTTGGGCCGGTGGAACGTGGTGAACTTACTAGAAGGCCGCAGCTCCGGCCCAAGGCCAAAGTCCTCTTCCTCTTTCCTGCCTGTGCGGGTTTACGCTCACCTGAGTGTAATCAGAAGGACCACCAGGTGGCGCTACGTGCCCGTGGGGGACCGGTGCAATCGGCCTCTTCCTGCAGGGCCCGGAGAGTCCCTTCCAAGAGACTGAAGATTCTTCTAGATTGTTTTCTTGGAGTATCCATGAGCTCACTCTAAAATCCCAAATCTAGCCCATGGAGGAAAAGAAATTTTGTAAAAGATATCTAAATTCAGCTGAAGGGAGAAACTAGTCCAAGATCAGTCCCAGTGTGCAGAGCACAGCTTGAGCTCAGAGCTATAGTCAGCTGCACTGCTCCTGAACGGGTCCTCTGGTCACCCTGCTGCAGCCTCGAGGCCCCCCGAGAGGGCGTGGCTGTGCCCCTGGACACACAGGAAGTCTGCCTTCACAGAACACACTAGAACCTAGGGCCACGACCCAGCCGTTACCTTGGCTGGCTGGTTGTTCAGGAGGCAAACAGGTATGGTGGCGTGGTCTTCTCAGGGCAGGGGCCTGAGTCACTCGGAGAATATCTTGCTGCTCCAGACCTGAGCTCGTGGCCCCATTTCTTCTAGTCAGTAACGACTCCTTCCCCCGGAGGCACTAGCCTCTCGCTCTCCCTGAGCTGGGGGGGTGAGGGGGGAAGGTTCCTTCCCGGCTTGCTTAACCCGGGGGTCCTTCTGGAAGTGAAGGGGACACCACCGGGCTTCCCGTCCTTGCTGAAACCATCCCGCACACCGATTTCTCTTTCCGGGATTCCTTGCACTTCTGTCAGCCTGGGTGGGTTTCGCGTTTGATCCTTGCAGCCGCAGATGAGTTCACGGCGACAGAGTGCCCACGATGAGAATTAGATCTGCAGCTGGACAGACAGGCTTCCCATTGATTAGCTCTGTGATCCCCCACCCCGCGCCCACTTAACCTTCCCCGCCCCCTCCACCTGGCCAGGCCCATAGCTCTGCCCTCCCCCCGGGGCCCTGCTTGTATTGTAGTCCATGGGCAGGGCACCCGCTTGGCTTGTGGGGTCCCTGCACTGGGCTTTCCCCCACCTGCAGAGCTACTCAGCTTGCTAAGAAGACACTGCACGGTCGTGCTGCCCCCAGAGAGGGTGCCCAGCTCCTTCTGGATGGAAAGCCTCCTGGGGCATGGTGGCCATAGCCTCTCAGCTTCCAGCTGCGGAGTCCTCTGCAGCTCTGACTTTGGCCTGGCCAGCAATCTTCTCAGAACATTTCTGAGCCCCTTCCCAGTTTCCTGAATGCCAGTATACCTGGTAGAGGCCTTTTAATCCCCTTGAATTAGGACACATTGTTCTCACACTGATAACAGATTAGAGCTTCTGCAGGGCCGGCCTGGGGGCTCCGGCCCAAATGTGTTCCCCGGGGAAAGCTTCTGCACACAGCAGCCTCGCCAGTGGTATTTGTGAAGTGGGTGGATACAGGAGTCGAGGCGGGAGCACGTCCCCAGCCTAGAAGCCACGAGGTGTCTTGCAGCACAACTCGAGGGGCACCAGGGTCCCCGAGCGGAAGCCAGGGTCTCTTATTAGAGGCTGTGGGTTCTCACTATAGATGCTCTCTCCTTCTCCTGGTCCTCGCTGCTGCTTCTCTATTTCACTTATCATTTGTTGATGCCATAAGGAAACAGAATTCTAAAATAAATTCCTCTCCCTTCCCCAACCCCCAAACTTCTGAAGAAGATTTAAGCCTGGCATTACAAATTTTCTAAATACTGTTGCAAAATCCCAACAGCTTACACAGTGAGCAAAGTGCAGATCTGAAGAAAAATCCCCAATGAATTTTTATCTTTTCTGTGCTGGCGGCTGCATGATTTCAAAGGGAGGTGGCAACTCGGTGTCCATTCAGGCCTTACATCGGGGCAGAGATTAGAAAGGTGGAAATCTTGAGCTGAATCAAAGGGAAGCTCTATTTCTATGTGGGCCACGGATGTTGCCCACAGCAGTGAGTTTTGGAGAGAAACAGATGCTCAGTGGCAAGGGAACATTCTGGAAGCTTCTAGATGTCTGTGCCTCTTCCCTTCTCTTTGGACATTGGTGTCTGGCATACAGTGGACATTCAGCTCGTGTTTGCTGGATGAACTAATTTGATAGCACAGGTTTGTGAGTGTCTGGGCCTGGGCCAACAAGAAATTACGGATACTTTTGTGCTGATTATCTCATGTAAGCCTCAGCTGCAGTGTGTGACCCGAGTGGGGTTATTTTTATTGTAGACATGAGATGGCCGAGATGTTCAGGAACCCCCCAGGGTCACAGAGCAGGCAGGGGAGTAAGGCTGATGCCATACCTGAGCCTTCAGACTCCGGGGCATGTGTTGCTGACCCGCTGACCCGTGGTGAATGGGTGGGCCTCTGTCTCCTGACGTATCACTGTCTGGCCTCGTTCTTGGGTGTATTTCACACTTTCTCAGCCCTTCTAGAAGCCCCTCGCTGGGTCTGGCCGCCAGAAACTACCCGCGATGCCAGAAACGTCCTCCAGGTGTCGCTGCAGGGAGCACAGGAGGCAGCCCCCGGGTCTTGAGGCTGGGAAGGAGAGGGGAACAGGCAGCAGGGCGCCTACAAGCGCTGAAAGTCATCCCTGTGCAATCAGGAACACGTTTTCATCAATGAAAAGCAGACCTCTTGGGCCCAGGAGGAGACTGGTGCGGAGCGCTGGCTGGGCTCCCCCTCGGAAGTTCGCCTTCGCTCGGCTGCCTGATGGGATGGATGGGGGGGCTCAGCCCTCAAACAAGGCATGTCCGCAGTGGACCTGGAAACCGTCAGTCCTGCCTCCTGCCTGAGATGGTCCCATTCCCCCAGGTGCCAACTGAGGGAAATGTGTCACTTGAGCCCAGGCCAGGGGTGGGGGGGGGGGGGGGGGGGGGGGGTAGGGTTGCTGACTCCTCCCATTTTAGGGAACTTCTTAGAGTTCTGCGTAAAATGACCATGGACATTTGTCTGTCAGTCCTTGGGGACAACAACACCCAGTCTGGCTTCCCACCTTACCTTGTCTAATATCTACCCCGATGCAGGGCAGAATCAAAGAAGCAGCATCCTCAAATCTCGGTTTGGAGACGGAACTCCCCATTTTTAAAAAAGTTGATTTAGGGGGCGCCTGGGTGGCTCAGTGGGTTAAAGCCTCTGCCTTCAGCTTGGGTCATGACCCCAGGGTTCTTGGATCGAGCCCCGCATTGGGCTCTCTGCTCCGCGGAGAGCCTACTTCCTCCTTTCTCTCTGCCTGTCTCTCTGCCTACTTGTGATCTCTGTCTGCCAAATAAATAAATAAAATCTTTTTTTAAAAAGTTGATTTAATTAAGTAATCTCTATACCGACCATGGGGCTTGAACTCTAGACGCTGGGCTCAAGAGTCACAAGCTCCACGGACTGCACCAGGCAGGCGACATGGGAGTGCTTTATCTTACAAGGAATCCTGAGACTTTTCCTCACGAAGGGAGCAGGGTGTCCCTATTTGGCCCTGGCTTCCACAGAGAGGCAAGGCTGGCTTCAGGCACCTCTCACTGATGGCAGAGGGGGTCTCCGGGGCTGGGCCCTGCTAGTGGCCTGCGCATTTGGGGGCTAAGAATAGAAACTCACAAGCCGGGTGTTGTGGGTTGACTTGCCTTCCCCTCGGATTCACATGCTGAAGTCCCAACCCTCAGGCGTCTGTGGATAGGACCTTGTCTGGAAACAGGGTCATTCGCTGCAGATGTAATTAGTGAAGACGAGGTCCTACGGGAGGAGGTGGGCCCCTAACCCAATAGGACTGGTGTCCTTGTGAAAAGGGACCCTCAGAAGGAGCCGAGTCTGCTGACACCACGATCTCAGACATCTAGCCTCCAGAGCTGGGAGACCATCAATCCGTTGCTCAAACCACTCACTTTGTGGCACTTTGCTGCATTGGCCCCAGGAGCCAACCCTCGGGAAGAGCGTCTGGGGGAGAAATGGACACCAGCTGTCCTTGGGATGAGTCCACACCTCTCGTCCCTGTTGGCCTAACCTTGCCCTCTGGGCTCAGGGATCGAAGAGAAACACCTGCCACTTTTAGGAAGTTTCCATCTAGGACTGACATGCCTGGATGAGAAGTTAGCCTAGATGGAGAGGGAGTCCTCAGATTCTCGAACCCAAACGTTTCTATATTTGGTGGTAGAGCAATCACCTTTTTTTTTCCCCCTATAAAAGGAAACTTCAAGGCCCAAACCCCTTACCTGATAGGAAAAGGGTGCTCAGGGGAGCCTTGGATGTGCACCCCTTCTCCCAAGGTTATGCTCTAATAAGGGGCAGACCCCACGTTAAAGCCAGTGCTCCTGACCCTGGAGCCGGGCTTGAATGTAGTGCAGTACTTTTCCTTTTCAAACAGGACGGGTTCTGGACCCCAAGGATAGGCCGCGGTGCAGAAAAGGTTTACAGTGTACCTGAGGCCCTGGGTTCTGGGCAGGGTCCGTCCCAGAGCAGCCAGGTGATGGGATGGGAGTGCCCACTCCTGAGTCTTGAAGGATGGACAGACTGGCTCTGCCCGGGCTGGGTGGGCATGCTGGGCTCTCCCAGCAGAGGGCGCCGCATGAGCAAAGGCCCGGGGGGTCTAACGATAGTTCCTGTGCGGGGTGGGGGGGGGGGTGGCTGTAAGACATTCAGTGTTTCTGGAGTTCCGTGAGCTGGCTAGGGTGGGGGCGGGGAGACCGGCTGGATGAGGGGTGCTCACGAGCCATGTTAGGGAGGGTGGACTGCATCTTTGGGGTCACTGATAGAGGGAGGATATAACTGATCGTTCAACCCAGGACACCTTGGAGAGTGAAGAGATGCTTAAAAATAATGCACAGGTGTTAAGTGCTCTGTCGCAAGCGTGAACCACGACCATTGCAGGGCCCCTGTCATGGCGAGCCCCTGAAGCATTCGAAGCCGGGTGTGACACAGCCACATCTGCACTTTGGAAAGGTCGCCGGCTGTGAAACGCCAGACGGCTCAACGTAGTGCATCTGCGAAGGTAAGACGTGCGCCACAAAAAGAACTTGGGCGGCAAAAAAAAAGAACATCACGGCGAGGGAGTCTCCCCCTGGCCCTTGTCCCTGGGTCCCCCTGTCAGAAGCAATCCCTGGCCTCGGCAGGAGTGTCTCGTTCCAGAGGGACCGTGACAGTAAGAGCAGATGTGTCCGTGCCTCCCCTTTGGCACAGTGGTCGCCCTTGGTCCTGTTCTAACCTTGGCTTTTTATCGATAGGCCGCGGGAGCCATTTTTAGTGCAAACAGAGCTGCTCTCATCTCTTTAAAATGTTCCGTGGATCCAGCATATTGCATTCAACCTGTGCCCTATGGATGGACATGGAGCAGGTTTCCGATTTTGTGCTGTTGCAAACGATGTGGCGACTCAAGTCCTCATACAGAGGAACGTGTGCCGAGAATGAACCGCCCGCGATGGGATCACTGAGTCCGAGGGCGTAGATACATTCATTTTAATAGATATTGCCAAATTGTCCCTCTCCGGAGAGGAGTTCATCCCATGCACACATTCCTGGGCCCGAGGATTGAGCTGCAGCAAGGTCGGGTTGAGTCCCGGGTGGCTGGGCGAGGTGGGTCATCTGAAGGGCGCGGGGAGTGTGACCATGGGATAGTTGCAAGTGCAAGAGAGAGAGAGGAGGGCCTCGCGCGCGGCCGTCATGGTGGGGGTGACGGGAAGCAGTGATATGGGGAAACACATAAAGAGGTAGAGTCCCCCTACCCAGGTGATAGAGATGTGTGCGAGGACTACTTCTGCTTCTCTACCTTGTGCAACTGGGAGGTGCAGGGGAGGGAGGTCGCTTCAGAGGAGCTGAGGGCATCCAGGTGGAAACATCCAGAAGAAGTTGGATACATAGGCCAGAGGCCAGGGAAAGCCCTAGGGGAAGCCCCAGTACGGGGGTAGGGGGAGCTGGAGGGTCTACTCCCGAATCAGGCGGCAACAGGTCTGGCAAGGCAGGGACTCGAAAATGTCCATTAGAAGAGCAATTAGGAGGTCACGGGTGCCCTTAGTGGAGCTGGTTTCAAACAGAGGCTGGGATTCTTTGAACCCATAATAGAAAGTCAGCGTGTTTACTCATTGGTTGTATCCTAGCAACAGCGCGTTCTCAACCGGGCTAAGTGTTCTAGAAAGCAAGACCAAATTATACAAGAACACAGCGTTCTAGAATGTCTGCATGGGCTTGTCAGCCAGTTTCCTCCTTAGAGGGACTCTGGAGATTGGTAAAAACTACCCTCCTTTCCTCCGAATTTCCAGGTAGTTCATGGCCGGCATTTAGTACCCGAATAGATGGTATGGGCTTTGCCTGGGTCATCTCCCCGAATTCCAAGTTAACCTGTTGGAAGAGTGGGGTCCCAACCGGGGAAATGAGCTGTGACTTGTACTTCGCCACCTCTAAGATCAAACGTCACTTCAGTCTTTGCTGTGGGGTTGCTGCTCCCTCCGGACAAGACTGGCCATGCCTTCCTTCCCTCTCCCTGTGGACCCTCCCACACGGGGGCGACCGATTGGACCCATAGCTCACTTCCGGCAGCTTTGAGGGATGCACGGAAAATACGGATGGGCACATGGCCTCCAAGGCTGCCATTTCCCCATTGGGCACCGCCTCCCAGCCCCTCGCATGGCTCAGGGAGAGCACTTTGCTTACCTGATGTAGGCTATCTGTTTTCTTCACACCCGTCTCCCTGAAGATGGATGGGGGGCGGGTCTGGGAAGCAGAAGCTGGTCTCGGGTGTGTCTTTATGTAATTCCCTGCCATGGGTAAGGACCCAGGGGCTGCTGTGGGCCAGGCTCAGGAGATGAGCAAGATCTGGTCTCTTCCTCTGAGGTCCTGTGGTTGAGTGCAGGACAAGACCTAGTACACAGATTCCTTGGAGGAAATGCAACAAACCAAAGAGAAGAAACCAGCATGAGGGGCACCTAACCCAGCACTGAGCAATCAGCAGAGACTTCCTGGAGGAGGCAATGCCTGAGCTGTGTCTCATCAACGTGAGGAAGAGTCAGCCTGGTGGAAGGCATAGAAAGATGCTTTGATCTTTGAGTCAGCCTCTGTGAAACCCGCAGGCATGGGCTTGCCTGGCATTGCTGGGGCCCAGAGGCGAGACGGGTAGTTTCCTGGCATTGTGCCTAGCCCAGGGTGGCCCTGGCAATGCTGTGGAATCAAGAACAACTTGATGGGGACGAGGTCTTTCTTCGGGCAAAGCGGGGTGAAGTGCAAGGTCACCGTCGCTCTTCTCTTCCCTTGTGATCACAGAAGGTAGCCACCGAGCCTGGCCATGGAGTGAGCACCAGGGGGGTGGAATCCGCCGGGCCCTGCAGGACCCTGTTCTTGCAGAGCCTGTCCCACGTGCAAGTGGGAGAGGGATGACGGCTGCCCCTCTGGCTCTCTTGAGTGTTGCATAAAATAACATGCGATGGTCTTGGGTGGGGTCAAGCCTCAGGTCTTTCTCACTCGTTCCTTTGTTTTTGTGGCTACGCCTTTGGTTTGTTCAACTTTCTATTGCGACTGGGAAGCCTGTGGTCATGGAGGTCCTTATTCCTGAGTGCCCCGGGGAGGCATTTGGCCCAGGAAAAACCATCTGAGTGGCTGGCTTGGTTTTCCGGTTCGGGATGCAGTATGTTTTTTCACTGATTTGTGAGGTTAGAAATAGTTATTTTATACACTTAACAAGACAAACAAGTACAAAGGAAAATGTAACATTCCTGTTCCTGACACCCCAAATGGACAGATATTACCAGGTTTTCGTGTTTACTTCAGACCTTTCGGTTTGCTTGTTTTACAGAAATAAAACAAGGCAGATGAAGCTGAAGTCCTTTCCACTTCGTCTCTCCTTGGAGGAAGCCGCCATCATGAGTTTGGGAGGCCGCCATGCCACGATTTCCTGATTTGTAGGGTTTGCTTCCTTGAGCAATGCGCAGTATCGTGGAGTGTGTCTAGAAATTGTATGTGTAATTCATTGACAATGTTTGCGACTTGCTTTTCCACTGGAACCTTCCATATCTTTGAGGTCTGTGGACGCAGTTGCAACTAGGAACAGTTGGTTTAATTTTACCTGCTGTCAACGTGTTAGCTGATGGGGTTTCTCTGTTTTTGGTCCTAGGAATCTCTGTCCTGATTTCATAACTGAGTACACACCCATTAGCTTTCCCTCAGGCATTTCCTTTCTACTTTACCTGTATTTTTCTTTGCTCCGATTTCAAAGAAAAATAGATTTCCAACTTTAGAACAGTTTTAAGCTCATAGCAAAGTTGAGGGTATGGTACAGAGATTTTTCATATACCCCCCGTACCCACACATGCACACCCTCCCCCCTTATCAATCCCCCCTACCAGAGGGGACATTTGACACAATCGAGGAATCTGTGTTGACATACTGACCTCACCCAATGTCCATAATTTGTTTTCTTTTTAAGATTTTATTTATTTATTTGACAGAGATCACAAGTAGGCAGAAAGGCAGGCAGAGAGAGAGGAGGAAGAGGGCTCTCCACGAGCAGAGAGCCCGATGTGGGGCTCGATCCCAGGACCCTGGGACCATGACCTGAGCCGAAGGCAGAGGCTTTAACCCACTGAGCTACCCAGGCGCCCCCCCAGTGTCCATTGTTTACAGTTAACTCTTGGCGGTGTACATCTTGTGAGTCTTAACAAATGTATAATAGCATGTCTCTGACATTAGAGCATCATACAGAATAATTTTTACTACCCTAAGAATCCTCCATGCTCTGCCTGTTTACCGCTTCCTCCCCCTAATCCCTGGCCATCACTGATCTTTATGCTGTCTCCATTGTTTTGCCTTTTCCAGAACGTCTCATAGTGGGAATCACGTAATGCGTTATCTGCTCGGATTGGCTTCTTTAAGTAACACGCATTTAAGTTTCCAGCACGGCTGTTAGTGACTTGATAGCTTATTTGCTTTTCATGCTGAATAATATCCCATTGTCCGAAAGTACTGTACAGTTCGCTCATTTGCCGACAGAGGACATTTTGGCTGCCTCCAACCCTGGGCTATTAGGAATAAAACCGCTGTAAATACCTGTGTGCCAGGTTTTGTGTGGGCATGTTTTCAACTCATTTGGGTAAATACCAAGGAACGCAGTGGGGTCCCATGGTAAGACTACGTCAGGGGGCGCCGGGCCGGCTCTGACGGTGGCGTGTGTGACTCTTGATCTCAGGGTTATGAGTTCAAGCCTCACACTGATAAAATAATAATAATGATAATGGTAATAATAATGATAAATAACAATAATAATAAAAAGAATGTGTTTAGTTGGTAAGAAACTGCCAAACCGTCTTCCAATGCCCTGATTTTTATATCTGTCCACTCTTCACTTTTTTCGGATGCTGGAACGTTATCTCAGATCTTTTTTGGAATGAGGCAGGGAGAGATGCGAGCAGGCCAGCACATAGGATCTTGTTTCTATCCAGGCTTGGCCTCCGGGGACTCAGGCCAGACCTCTGAGAGCGGGACTGAGAAAGAAGGCCGGTTTTGAGGTGGGTGTGCGTCAAGCTCAGACTGCCAGAAAGTGGGTCCCGTCTACAGACTCCTGGAGAGTCCCTGGCTGAGCCCTGAGGACCCAGGGCTAGAGGGAGGCTGCAGAGGGGGGGTTCAACCAGCAGACAGAGGTGTCAGCTGCTCTGTGCCCTGAAGCACAGGCCCTACTTCTGCTGTCCGTGGGGCTCAGACAGCAGCTCACTGCTGGCTGGGAGGGCGCATCGCCCTCTCCCGCTCCTGGTCAGGCCCCCCTGGGTCCAGTGCAGGCTCAGGTGCCAGGGCTGGAACTCAAAGCTGCAACAGAGCACCGGCCGACCCCTCAGTTGATGAGAAGCCTGTTCCCTGGGACGGCCACAGCCCTTGGGTCCTGCCTCTTTCCAAGTCCTCCAAGCCAGCGCCACCAATAGGTCTCCCCAGAAGTGGTCCTGAAGTGAGTTCCCCAGCACCCTGACGTCCTCTCTCCTGCCATCTTGCTAATGGAACTGCCTGCTCTTTCTCCAGTCCCCTCTCTGCCCACCCCTCAGAGGAGGGCCCCAGGACAGGGCAGCATCCTGACCCTGACCCCCCGCTGCTGCTTGGGACCCCTTTTCGCACAGCTTGCGGCCACCCTCCCTGTTCCCTCGTTCCCTCACCAGAGGGCGCCCTCCTTAGCACCTGGCCGGGGCCACCAAAGGGTGGAGACACTTATGAGTGCCTCAGGGCCTAGAGCGGGCCTTCGGTAGGCACTTGGAAGTGAGGGGATGAAATGAAATAATGGCAGCATATAAACGTCCGGCCTGTTTTAATATGCAACTTAAAAAAATCTTTTCTTTGCTGTGCTAGAAGGATGGGATGTAAGTACCCGTGCTTTATAACCTAGGAGATGAAGCTCTCTGTCCCAGAAGAAAGAGGAGCCAATATTTCCATTGCTCGGGGCTTTAAGGGCCACTAAGAGCTGCTGGGAAAGAGCAAGATTTCTTTGTGGGGAGGAGGTGTAGGCTGGCATCGAGGAGTATGGGAGGTGAGAGGTCTGGTGGTTAGGGGACGTAGCCAGAACGCTCTGACATGGACCTTCTGAGCTGGTCCTGGCCAGTCACCCAAGAATGGAGACATGCTGAGTGGGCCAGGGGCCCTGCTGCATTCCTGCAGGAGCCTCCAGGGATGAGAAAGCCTTCCCTGGCCTGTACCTGGGCCCCCCCAGCAGGCCCTCCTTTTGGTGCTGGATGGTCTTGATGCCCTGGTGTGCAGTGCCCACGGGAGCCACGCTCTGGATGGGGGGGGACCAGGTTGGCTCTGTCTGGTTCTTGGTCGGGGACCTCCTGATGGCCGGGACGCCGCTGTGTCTGTGAGCATGTGTGCATCTGTGCCGCACTGAGCACGCTCCAGTCCCTTGATGTGGGCCAACCATCATTGCCCCGTGACGCACGGTGTATCAGACGCAACGCTGTGCTGCGGGGGGGGCAGCTCACCCTTCATGGGCACCAGCGGGGGCTTCAAGGGCTGTGCTCACTTGCCTCACCTGACATGCAGCCAACAGCAATAGATCTCTCTCTCAGCGGAATGTGGAGACTCAAAGTTTAACAGCAACTCCTGATAGCTTTTGGGGACTTCCGTGGCCTTTGGCTTAGGATCCTTCTCCTCTGTCCTCTAGATGAGCAAGTTCTGGAACCAAGATAACAGAGCTGCCAGTAAGTTCTATTTTAAACAAGAAACTTAAACACTTTTAATATGTTCCGTGAAGATATTCAAAATGGTAATATTAATTAAAATACTGGGGGATTAAATACGTATTTAATTAATTAATTAATAATTAATTAATTATTAAAATACGTGTGGCAGCTATGGTTTTCAGCACGATACCAGAGTTGGCACATTCCGTCCTCACAGCCGCTGCAGGCGGTGGGGGCCGGAGAGGGCCAGCGCGCTGTTGGTTTTCTTCCTTAATCAGCGACACATCTACACTCATAGCTTGTGGCTTAGGATGTCCGGAAATGGCATTCCTTGCGCACATTTGCGACCCTTTCTGCATAAAGTCGTTCTCAGAACCCGGAGAACGTTGACGTGTTCTGCAAAGGGCCAGGGAGCGTTTCTGACCCCGCCTGAGAAGTTCCCCCACCCCTGTATTAGCTGCTTCTTTCGGGCTCCCTGGGGGCTGAGTAGGGCATAACCGTGGTGACTCACCGGCAGTCACCTCCAATCCGGTTGCCAATCTGAGTGAGAATTGCCCTGCCGCAAGCTCTTGGCACATTGTCAGGAGAGCCTGGAAAGGAGCTGGGAGAGGCACAAGTCCCACTGGGTGGGGAGCCGTGGCCCTGGGATGGGCAGAAACACCTGACTGCCATCCGGAGCCCTGGGCTCAGACCCCAGCCTTGCTGCCCCGCCGGTGTGGTCCCCACGTGAGAGCGACATAATTTACGGCCATCCCGGATTCTCCGGAGAATAATAAGAGTTAAACTTATGAATCATATTTTGTAAATAAAGTGCCAATGTCAGGAGTTACTGCCTTTACTTTCAGTCCAGTGGAGGTGTGTCTCTGGGGTGGTGGAGTCAGGGAAGTAAGATGACGCCTATTTTGATTTTCTAAAGCTTTTTGTTATGGTAATTTTCACTACAAATGAAAGTAGATGGAATAGATTACCAATGTCAACTATTAACAGCATCTGGATGGGTAGTTTTTGTTTCATCCATTCCCGGTAAAAAAAAAAGAGCATCTTTAAGGAGCTATAATTTATATACAAATAATGTACCAAAACGTGCCTTTCCAGGAATTTAGACCCCCCCTGTACCCATCACCACAATGAGATTTTTTTTTTTTAATTTATTTATTTGACAGACAGAGATCACACAAGCAGGCAGAGAGGCAGGCAGAGAGGGGAGGGGAGAAGCAGGCTCCCTGCCGAGCAGACAGCCTGATGTGGGACTCGATCCCAGGACCCTGGGATCATGACCCGAGCCGAAGGCAGCGGCTTAACCCACTGAGCCACCCAGGTGTCCCCACAATGAGATTTTTAACATTTCATCGCTTTCCAAAGTTGTCCTGTGCCCCTTTCAAGCCAACTGCCCCTCCCCCCATAGCTCAGGGTCTACCGCAGACCCTCCACGGGACACAAGCATCTTCCTACGGAGGCTGGGACTGCAGGCAGAGTAAGGTCTTGTTCTCAGCGGGAATAGGAAGATGGAAGCATTTTTATCCATAGACATAACATCCATATAAATATATATAACATAAATTTTGCTATATAAATATATATAACATAAATTTGCCATATAAATATATATAACATAAATTTTGCTATTATAACCAATTTTTTAAAAAAACATTATTATTATTTTTAAAGATTTTATTTATTTATTTGACAGACAGAGATCACAAGTAGGCAGGGAGGCGGGCAGAGAAAGAGGAGGAAGCAGGCTTCCTGCTGTGAGCAGAGAGCCCAATGCGGGGCTCGATCCCAGGACCCTAGGATCATGACCTGAGCTGAAGGCAGAGGCTTTAACCCACTGAGCCACCCAGGCGCCCCCAAAAAACATTATTTTTGAGAGAGAGAGAGCAAGCTAGCAGGGGGAGGAGCAGAGGGACAAGCAGACAAGCGGACTCCATGCTGAGCGCAGAGCCCGATGTTGAGCTCCACGTGGGGCTCGATCTCACGACCCTGAGATCATGACCGGAGCTGACATCAAGAGTCAAACGCTTAACCGACTGAGCCACTCAGGCACCCATGTTATAACCATTTTTAAGTGTGCAGTTCAGGGCATTAAGGACACTGGCATTATTGCACAGCCAACAAGCATCCATTCCTACAACTGTTTCATCCTCCCAACTGGAACAGTAACTCCCCATTTCCCCTCCCACGCGGGCCACCATGTTGTAGCAGGTGCCAGAGTTGCCTGCCTTTGTAAGTCTGGTGATACTCCGTATTTTGTGTATCCCGTCATCTGTCCGTGGACACTTGGGTTGCTTTTGGTATTGTGAAGAATGCTGCTATGAACATGGGCGTCCCGATATCTTTTGGGGTTCTGGCTTTCCATTCTTCTGGGTGTGGACTTGCTGGATTAAACTGGTGATTCTATGACTCATTCAATTCTATGATTCTATATTTCATTTCATTTATTCACCATAGTCTTGTCCAGAGCAGCATTTCACATTTCCACCAGCAAGCACAGGAGTTCCAGTTTCTCTCTATCCTTGCCAGTGCTTGCTCTTTCCTGGGACAGCACCCCGCCCTCCCCATAGCCGTCCTGATGGGTGTGAAGTGGTACCTCATTGTGGCTTTGATTTGCATTTTTCTGATGAGTAAGGACGCTGAGCATCCCTTCATGGACTTACCGGTCATCTGTATACCTTCTTCGGAGAGCTGTCTCGACAAGTCCTTTGCCCTTCCTCTTCTTTTTAAAGACATGTTTTCTTATTTTTGCAACTAATCTTGGCCAATTCTTTCTTTATCCTAAGTGTATTTATTAGTATGCTCTTTTACATTTTTGGTCCCCTTCTTCCAGATAATTCTGCTTCAGGAGGTACACAATGTCTGGCTGCCTTTATTTTCGAGCAGATGTCTTCTTTGGGAATCTGGTGACTTCAGGACCCCATAATGATGTCAAACAAAGGCCAGGCTGGCATCAATCCCAATATATGCCACCCCAAATTTGCCACTTTGGCATAAGAATTATTTTGAGCTGAAGGCATTTGGATTCCTGAAATCCCTAATCTGCCTAAAAGCAGTCTTCCCAAAGAACTCAATTGTCATAAAGCCCCTTCCAGGAGCATCTTTGGTCAACACCAGGCCCAGGCGGACAGTGTCACAAACTGTCACATCTTCATCTCTTTTCCTGAGGGACCGTTTATCTTTCCCCAAAGCCATGCACTTTCTCTAAAAAAGGGGAAATTTCTTTCTCCCTGTCCCTTTTCCCTAAATTAGGAATACAGACCCCAAGTTCTAACCCCCACTTTGAGTTCCTTGTCTTTGTGTAAGTGTGATGCACAAGCTTGTAAACTTCTATTGCTTTTCCTCTTGTTAATCTGCCTTTTGTTCGATGCACGGGCCCAGTCAGGGAACCTGGGAGAGGAGAAGGAAAAGAGGATTCCCTTCTCTATGGAACCCAGAGCGTCTGAGGACCAGATCCCAGAGAATCTCTCCTGTTGGTGGTATCCCTCCCTGAAACTACTCTGGCCAGGGCTGTTTCTCTGGCTCTCAGTGGCTTGGGAAGAGCCAGGCTCTCCAGGTCCCTGTGCTGCAGGTTGTTGGGGGCGATGAGGGAGGTCGGGTTGTCTGCCTTCCCTGGTTCTTCTCAAATCCTCCCCACAGCAGGGATCATGCAGTGCCCAGTGCCCTGACTGTTCCACAGATACCAGCAGCAGTGGTCTGGCCTTACCCTCCAACAGTGACAGTGCTAAGGTTCAAGATGGCGCCCAGAGCAGAACTCCAAGTGCCCTACCCACCCTCTCATTGCTGTCTTCTACCACCCAAGGCCAGTCGCACTCTGAACTTAACTGTGTGATTCTTTCTCTTCATTAACATGACTTCATTTTTCCAGGAGTCTTCAGCCCAGCCTGATTATTGTTATAGAAGTTTCCATAAAGACTCGTCAGCTTCTCAATGGAAAGCATCAAGAAACCCTTTGTGCCCTAAGGTTCTTTGAGTTCTTTGCTCAGAATCCTTACTTTCTGTTTCCATCAAACCCGACTGTCCAGCCGTGGCCCCACCCAATCCTGATGAAGCTTTCCCCCATCAGAAAGACTGCCTTAAATCAAACTTCCAATTCTCAGTAAATTTTGATGGGGGTGTCTCCTGTCTGAGCCATTGCCAGATATCTGGGAGGGGATGTTCCTGTTTACCATGGGAAGCAATGAACTCCGCTGAGTTTTCTCAGCCGGTCGTGTGAGTCCTGCTCGGGAGGCACCCGGCACTGCTTAAGCCAGTCTGGTTTTTCCAGATCTTTTTCAACTCCTTCTTCTTGTTCATTCCTCTGATCTGAGTTTCCCTTGCTCTGTCATTTCTCCAGGTTGATTTTAGGGGAGGACGCATCAGGCCACTGGACGTGACTTCCCTTCCAATAGCATCGAAGGGAACTCACATTGTTACCTTGTAGACTCGCGGGGACAGCATGCCAATTTCAGAGGCTGTCCGCTGCCAGGATCTAAGTTTGTTTAACCCAGCCCCTCAGTTACAGTTTATATTTTCCCATGATTGACCCTGAAATCCAACTGATCTTGATTGGCATTTTAGCTTCAATCAGGAGGGAAGTTTGCTAGTTGTGTGATTAAAATACAATGGTGATCTAATAATGGAGTCATAATGCCAGCTTAATTATTCCTGCTTTTTTGTGACTATTTTAAACACTTAAAGTCTGTAGGCAGAGAATAATTATATGCCCATGGATGTTTCAGCGCTTTAAAAATTTCTTATTTTCTAATGCTAGGTATCTGGTTAGTGTAATGGGCATTTTTATTCATACACAATAAAAAAGTTAAGTGTTTACAAAAAATTAAATATGGTATTGAAGTCAGGGCTGTTTCAACTTATAATTATTGACTGCGACAGCGCTAGCAGCTCCAACCCTGCTAACCCTCCCATCTTCACGTGGTTGCCCCTGGCGCTAGGGAAAAGACAGCGGGGTGAAATGATGACACTCAGGATCTGAAGCCACCCAGACCCAAGTTCAAGTCCCAGCTGTGTCACTTATAGGTCTGATGTCGATCAAGGCCGTGACCTTCCTGATTCCTGATCTCAAATGTAAATGAAAATATTTGTGTCTGATAAGATTGTCGGGAGGGTGCTTCCTCTTGTTGTTTGCTTGACTGAAATGGATGTCCTGTGACATTGTCGAAGATAATATACCAAACTCCACGCCACCGAGGGCTTGGACGTTTTTCCTTATGGAGTTTATCTCATAATGTGTATGGCTGAACAGACCCTTCAAAACAGAAGGAGGGGCATTTGCTCATGAAAAATTACCACGATGGGGAGAGGTTGGTGGAAACTGAGTATGGATAAGATCAGCTCCTGCTGACGTCTCTAACAACAGAGACTGCGTCCTTAGCCCAGAAGGAAGGGCACAGCCTGACTGCAGGCTGGGGGTTAACACGGGAAGGCTCCATGTGTGTCTGGCCAAAGGAGAAGCTTGACAGACAAGCCTAGAACAGTGGCGGTGAGGGAGGCAGGTCTGGCTGGAGGAAGGGAGCACTGGCCTAGGGGTTCCTCCCCACAGTCCCGTCTGGTGGGAGAGATGGGGGCGCCAAGCAGCCACCTCCTTAGTACTGGTGTGTCTCCCTCCTTGGCTCTGGGTTTGCCCACACCATCCAACCCCTTTGCCCTTAGGCTTTTTGTGCAGTGCTGTCCTTGGCTGTGACACGGTTTGCTGGGGGCCAAATTCACAGCCTCCGAAGTGGGTGTGCGCAAGATGATTCACTGAGGAATGGGGACAAATATTAGAACTCCCATTTATATTTATATTTCTTCTTGTTCCAACGTGCTATTTTCGGTTCACTTGTTAGAGCACGCATAATGTGGTAGTTTAATCATAGTCACCATTTATAAAATCTATAAAAGAAAAAAATCTATGTATAAGAAATATGTACATTTACCGAGGATGCACATTTATCGATGGGCAGCCCATTAGAAAAACTGGGTGATCGCTGCTCTTGATGGCCTGGTCCCTGTCATTCTATTTTGAGCTACAGAGTCACGCTCTGAAATGCTTTCTCATCTTCCCAACCAGCCTCACAAGAACTTGGGGATCAGCTGTTGGGTGATGAGTAAGTTGGAGCTTCTGAGTCTACAAAGTTGAGAACTGGTCTTTCTCTCCCTTGTAAGCCTTGGCCTCTCTGAGCCTTAGCTTTCAAATCCATCAAGTGTCAGAACAGTTGCCGTCTTGTCTGCCTCCTGGGGTGTTGTAAAGACAGCTCGTATCCCGCCATCTTGAATCTGCAGAACGCCAAAGCCAGGAGCATTGAAAGTACTAAGAGAAGAGTCAGATTACTCTCAAAGGAATGACAATTTATATGAAGAGATGTCTTCTCCTTTTCTTTCTTTTCCTCCTTTTCTTTCTTCTTCTCTTCCTTTGATGGATGGTTTACTTAGAATTCACCAGCTATGCTCTGTTGAGATTGTCCCCCCAGTCTTGTTGGCCACACCCAGAGCTACAGCCCGGGGAACAATACCAGTACCTTCTACCTTCTTCTCTCCATTGGGCCACACAAGGGTGTGTTCTTGGCCACAGGAGCATCAAAGAGCTTTTGCATAGCTAATTTGATCTGCTGTTTGTTGGCCTTGACATCCATCCACCTGCCAGGGCACTGCTGTTCTTCATCTTCCTGGCTGACGATGGCACAGGGGTCAAGTGGATTATTTGGGTGCCTTCCTCTGAGCTTATTTGGGTTGCTTTCAGAGTTGCAGTGTCTTGGGCTGTGGGAACGTGGAACGTGGGTGACATGAGACAAATTCTCTCATTCATCCCTCATCTTTGTTTGTGGCTGTGGACACCTTTTCTGTACTGCCTATTTGGCCTCCAAAGCCTTTGCATTGATCTCAGTTTTGGGAAGTGTAAGGAGGTTTCATGATTTGCTTTTAGCACTATTTGTAAAAAGGCAATATAGTAAACTTCTTAATAATAACAATGGAAGTCAGAAAGTAGTGTACATTCTGTGTACTGGGAGATATAATTGACAGAATTTTCTAGAATCTAGAATTTTGCCTACAGAAAAATTGTTTTACAAGAATAAGCGTAACAAAGATACGTTAAGACAGCAGAGTTTATCCCAAATACAACCTCACTGAAGGAAGCTTTAAAGGCAGAAGGACCAACCTAATGGGAGGATGAAGAAGCTGATAAACATATGATTAATCTAACAACCTGGATTATGCTGAAACATCAACAAGAATAATAATTGCTAATTTGTGAGATTAAAGAAGATAGAATGAATATACCAGAAATCTTAGCACATAAATTGTAAAGTTCTTCTTTGTTGGGAAGGAAGATAAAATTTATTAAGTATGCATGTAGGTTACCTACTGAAAGAAGAGAGAGTGCCTATTTCCAAACCGGTAAATGGACTAAGTGGGATAAGGACAAAACACCACCTTAACTAATCCATATAAAGGCAAAGAAGAAGGAAAATAACAAAATTCAGAAAAAAGCATGGACAGACTATGGTAAAGAAAGAAATCCAAATATATCAGAGATCACAATACATGTAAATGGACTAACATTCCATTTAAAAGATAAAATTTAGACTGGATGGAAAAACAAAGATGGTTTTCTGCTGTTTATAAGACACATCTAAAACACAAGGGCTGGAATTTGCTTCAGAATAGGTAGATGAATGGTTAGGGGTAGATAAATGGATGGCAGTGTGGGCAGCATGTGACTGGACATTTATTGTTATTGGGACTATAATGAATATATGAGATGTATTCTATGATTCATCCGCTCTTGTACATGTATGGACTCTCTAATAAAAAATAAACACAAATATTAAACAAAACAGACAAACCATAAGCATATAGAACTCTTAGAAATAAAGTATAGGAAAATATAAGGCAAATTTTAATCAAAATTAGATGTAGCTATAAACTCGGTCACCTGGGTGGCTCAGTTAGTTGGTAAGCATCTGACTTCTGCTCAGGTCATGATCTCAGGGTCCTGGGATGGAGCCCTGTGTGGAGCTCCCTGCTGAGTGGGGAGTCTGGTTTGTCCCTTCCCCTCTGCTCACCCCCTTCCCCACCCCTGCTCATGCTCTGTCTCTCAAATACATAAAATCTTTTAAAAAGTAGGTCTGCATAATAATGAAAAGACTCAATTCATCATAAAGTTATAAGAATTCTAAACTTGTATTTACCTAATAATACAGCCTCGGAATATATAAAGCAAAAGTTCGTTGAAGAAAAGAACCATAAGAGGAAGTTGACAAATCCCATAAAATTGGGAGATTTAAATACAATTTTCACTAATTGATAGGGAAAACAGATTAAAAAAATTCAGTTTGGATACAGAAAATTTGAAAAATATATTTAATAAGCCTTGATGAGGTATATATATAAATATACAGAACATCGTATCCAATGAATGAATGACATTCTTTCTTTTTAGTCTAAAATTTATTTTTTTTAAGATTTTATTTATTTATTTGAGAGAAAGACAGAGTGAGACAGCATGAGAGGGGAGGTCAGAGGGAGAAGCAGACTCCCCATGGAGCTGGGAGCCCGATGTGGGACTCGATCCCAGGATTCCAGGATCGTGACCTGAGCCGAAGGCAGTTGCTTAACCAACTGAGCCACCCAGGCGCCCCTAGTCTAAAATTTAAAAAAGGCTTTATACTACGGGAAATTTCTAAGATGTGTGGAAGTGGAGATAATAGCTGAATAAAGTCCCAGGTGTGCATCAGAAACTTAAATGATTTACTAGCTCATGGGAATGCCTGTTTCATTCACTCCCACCCCTCCTCTATCCTGGATTAATTTTTAAGCAAATTCCAGACATTACACAATTTTACCCATAAGTATCTCAGTATGTATCTTTAAAAGATAGAGACATTCCTGTTTCTCCCTTTCCCACTCCCCCCCTGCTTTTGCTCTCTCTCTCTCTGTCCAATTAAAAAAAAAAAAAGATATATTCTAAAAACGGAATTGTAATACCACTCTCACACCTAAAAACAGATGTTAACAATGAGTCCTTAATATGCAGTCAGACTTCATATTTCTCCAATTCTTATATATACACTTTGTTTGAATCATACACTGGCTCGTTGGCATGTCTCTTGCGTCTCTTGTAATCTTTAGATTCCTCTCCATGCTTTTTAAATTTTTGTTTTCCTCTGCAATTTATTTGTTGAAAAAAACTGGGTTGTTGTTATTGACTGTGTTCATTACGCGTCCATGGTGTCATTTAATGTGTCCTTCTGTTCTCTGTTCTTCCTGTAAATTATGGATTCGATCTAAAGACTTGATCAATTTTAGATTGCGTTTTTTTTTTAGGGAAGTCTGCTTCAGAGGGTGTCTGCAAGTTCTTTAACCAAGAGGAGTGAAATAACTCGTTCTTTATCTTTTGGGAATGTAAGCAAGTGTTAGCGATCATTGATGATAACCATGAATCCATCAGGCATTGTGACATGGTGACAGTCTAATTCTATAATTCCTTCATTTAAGCTAGACTATTAAAGATTTTTTTTTAAAGATTTTATGTATTTGTCAGAGAGAGAGAGCACAAGCATCGAGGAGCTGCAGGCAGAGGCAGAGGGAGAAGCAGGCTCCCTGCTGAGCAAGGAGCCCAACGCAGGACTCGATCCCAGGGCCCCGGGATCATGACCTGAGTCAAAGGAAGACGCTTAACTGACTGAGCCACCCAGGCATCCCTAAGCTAGATTATTGATTCCAAAATAATAATGTTATCAACTCATGGGTTACCCAGAGATATAGTTTGTAGAGAAAAGAAGGGACAAAGTCAAATACACTTTAATATTCAAAGAGCCAATTAAAATATTATAAATATCACTTACAAAATCATAAATAAAATTAAGCTCATAGAAATAAATTTAGAAGTATGTAATACCAAGGTCGAGAAAATGATACAATTTTTACTGAGAAGCATTAAAAAACAAATGGCAAAATATGTCAGGTTCATGGATACAGAACTTCCAAAATCATACGGGCGTTAACTCTTTCTAAGGCAATGTACACATTCAGTTCTATGGGACTCTAAGCATCAATGTTTTTATACGTAGAATTTGACAAGTTGGTCCCAAAAATGTAGCGAGAAGAGCAATTTGCCAAGTTTAATTAAAATACTCCAGAAGAAGAAAGTGGGGACTCGCCCTGAAAGGTAATGGTAATTAGTGAAAAGTTGCATTGATGGTGCGGCACTGAGGCAGGGATGTGAAAACAAACCAATGGAATAAAATGATGGAAACTGACCAGGTATACATAGAAACTTGATTTATGACAAAACAAAGAAGTATAGGCTAGCGGGGGAAACGTACTTATCATTCATATTGCTGAGATAAGAATAACCGCATAGGAAAAAAAAACACTAAATAGGATCCTTCCTTACGCCATTTATGAAAATCAATCCCAGGCCGATTAAAGACCAGGCTCTAAACGTCAAAATTATAAAACTTTAAGAAGATAATATTGTATTTATCTTTACAACCTAAAGTTGAGGAAGAAGCTCTTGGACGAGATACAAAGGACTACAGGTCATAAAGGTAAAGATGGAAAAATATGATAATATTAAAATTAAGAATTCTTGTTCGTTAATGAGATATGAAGAGAATTCATGAATCTGTTTATTGCTGTTGTAAATAGGCACGTTACTTGAAAAACACAATGTGGCATGACCTGGCAAAGCTGAGGGTACCTGCGCCCGGGTGCCCAGCAGCCCTGAACTCCTGGGAGTCTATTCTAGTGGAAATCTTAACCAAGAATGCTCAGAGCCGCACTGTTCCTGCTGGCATCAAATTGGATACAACCACAAAGGGTTCACCGGAGGGAGAAAGGATGAGTAAGGTTTTGGTGTATTCACACAATGGAATGCTATACAGCAATGAAAACAAATGCTACAACATGTTCCCTGGGAAGGAAGAGCATCAGGAATATATCATGGAGCCAAAAGGAAAAAGGGAGTAGAAGAATGAGTCGGTACCATTTCTTTTATGTGAAGTTCAAAAACATGCAAAACTAAATACCTTTTCAGGGATGCAAACACGAGACTATGAAGCACAGTGAGGAAACGTAGGCACAATTCATGAGAGCGGTGCTGGGACGTGGTGGGGGTGGGGAGGGGGGATGGGAGGTGATGTGCTGGGCTGCGAAGATGCCACCATGTTCTGGTCCATACCTGGGCTGTGGGTGTATGGTCACCTGTAGCAAGTGGTGGTCTTTGCACCCTACACTGGTTATAAAGGTCCTCCCATACCTATGTATCTACTAATATCTTCTACATCCACCCAACAGAAGCCCTGTTCCAAACCCTTTGGGTTTACAGGGGAGCATAATTGTTGCACATCCTTGGGAGCCCTGCCCGCACCTGAGAGCTGCTCCACGTGTTTGTGGTCTTAACCGGGTGTCCTATATGCAACCCTGACTCCAGCACTCGTGTCTGTGGACGCTGGCCAGCTGGAATGGGGCTGGGATGACGCAAAGGACCACGAGAAGGAGGGGGGCAGAAAGCAGGCTCCTTGGAGGGCACCCTGCTCCTTCCAGGGTGACCTCAGAAGGAGGACATCATCTACGTCCTTTAAGAGCCCATCTGGACCATTTCGTCTAGGGGCAGTTTGGGCAGACCAGCACCATGTTCTGCCCAGCCCTGGGAGGACGCCTCGTCTGACAAAGAAATCACTAGATACAAGCTTTGTCGGGGGGGAGCTAGGAATGGAACACAGAAAGTCAATGAGCCACCATCCTGTCTTACCTATGGTTGTCAAGGTTACCAGAGCCTCGGGTTTCTTAGTAACCACTCCTCCCAAAATAGCCTCCATTGGTGCCAGCCGGCAAACTGCATCCTGTCTCCCAGTCATATTTTACACGGTTCTGAGAAGACAAGGAGGCCCCTTGGCACAGAGTAAGGTTAGAGATAAGGTTACACAGAGCCTACACAGCTGTTGCCCATCCGATCTTTACCGTGGCGGAGCGAAGCCTTATAATCCTCAGTTTTCAGATGAGAAAACAGGCTTGGATGACTCACAAGTCTCAGAATGGAACAGAAAAATCTAGATTTTTCTGAGGCTGTTGACGTTGCCTCTCATGAGATGTTCGGTCACACCACAGGCGAGGTGGTAGACCAGCAGTCCACTCTGAAGGTTGAGTAGGCCAGGCTGAGGTTCTGCCTTAGTGACAGATACGGCCACTGCCTCCTCCTTTCTCCCTTGCCAACAAAACCCCAATTTTGTTCCCATGTGAGGGGCTCTATGCCCTGGGGAACCCCCCTGCTCCAGGGAGTGACGGTTGACTCTTTGTGTGGATGATTCTATTCCCCTTGTTGGGATTGTTTAAATGTGAAATGCGGCCCCATCGTGGCCAGTGGAGGTGGGGTGCATCTGCCCTGGGAAGTGATTCTGGGAAAGGGGTTTCTCTCAAAGAAAAATTCCCAGGAGCAAGTGCCCCTCCTCTAGGACCGGAGGCCATTTGCATGTAGAAGAGCCTATTTGTGGCCACTGGGAAGGATGTTGTTGATGATGGCCAAGCGGGAGAGTGGAAAGCCCTTGGGTCCCGCTCTGAGCTCCCTCCATCTTGTCACGTCTTGCTGGCTCCCCTTGGACTGCACTGTGGCTTTTGGCTCCGAGGCAAAGCTCTCTGCGGGTGGGAGTTCCAGTTGTACCCAGCTGTGTGCTCCCCCGGGGCTGGGCATTTGTCCCGTAAATGCCCCCTCCCCCGGTCCAGTCTTTACCTGGTAGAAGCTGTTGTGGGGGGGGGGTGTCACTGAGAATAGGGCTGATTCTCTTGACTCAGTGATCCCTCTATGGAGGTCTCTGTACCTTCTGTGTGGGGGACTCCTTGGTGACTCTGCAGAAGGTCCTTGGCTTTGGTCCTACTTACAGTTAATGCACAAGTATTGTCCTTACTCAACATTTTAGCAGGTAGGTTTTATTTGGAAACTCTTTCCATAGAAAATCCTTTACAGTCTAGACAATGGCCACCGTGACAATTTGGAGGAAGTTTAGTTAATATGCAGAGAATGATCATTCTCAAAAAGACTCTCACTTCTACCCATCTACCTGCTAATGCTAAGCATTGAGCCCAAAAGGAAAGTTACACAAAAAAGAGTTAAGATGTGGCTCTCCACTCCCCATCCCCTATCCCCAGAGTGCCCAGCCCTGCAGAGGGAGCTCTGCCAGGTAGCTCAAGGCCATGGGTGCCGAGAGGAGCCCTGGCACTGTGCTCTAGCAGCGCGTGGAGGGCGGGGAGAGGCTGGCGGGCGGTTTGAGTTGGAAAGAAATGAGATAGGAAGAGGTGGAGAGCAGATGGGCTTGCGGGGTTTTTGTCGGAAGTAGTGGGAAGGGGAGGGTGAGTATGTCCTCCAATGCCAGGCGGAAGCTTTGGGACCTTGTTTGGAAGACACTGAGGGGTGGAGTTGGGAGAGAGATGTTACTGTGGAGACTGTGGTTGGGTGGCGGGGAGGTGAGGGAGGCAGGCAAGAGGCAGTGGTCATCCCTGGGACAGCTCCCAGAAGTCAAGCAGGTGCCACTTGGAGGGAAGGGAGGACCCATCTGTGGCCCAGGGGAGGTAGAGGTGGGGACACTGAGCTGGGAAACATGGATCCTAGACCTGGTTTGGCCTCTCGGTTGATGTCACCTTGGTCAAGTCATGCCTCCTCTTTGGGTTCCTGTTTTCTCAATGCAAACAAAGGAGGACCCACCCCCCCCTTGGATCTCTGTGGTTCTTGGGCTCTCTATGCGTGATGCGCCTGTAGGAATCTGAGCTGCTTGTGGTTGCAGACCAGATATAGGGGCAGGAGGAGGAAGGTCTTCTGGCTCCCGTCCTTCACTATTCAGGAGGGTGGTGGTGGCCTTTTCCTTCACTACAGGAAGAAAGCAGGAGAGAAGGGTGACAGGAAGCTGCATCTCTGTAAGGAAGGGTGGGGGCGGGTTGGGAGGAGCAGGCATCAGACCCCACAAGGTCTAATTAGACCCCACAAGGGTTTAGAACGCAAACATGCACCTGTCCATCGTTGCTCGTTTCTCTAGCTCTCCTTTAATTTTTTTTGCTTGATTCCTAAGCATGTATCAGAGTTAATGAAGCAATTCTATTATTAAACCACATAGAAATTTAGAAGACAATGGACTTGGGCTTGAATGGAATAATTAGATTTCGGGGGGGAAACATCAGTAAGAGAATTACATGTAAATCTCACGTATTACCCCTTTGTACCACATCCATGAAAAAAATAGGATTACTTAAAAAACTCAGAAACGAGCTATTTTGTGAGTTTTGGTAAAAAGCAAAAGCATTTCTATTTCCGGTGCAATGCTTTACAAAGCACTTCAAAATGTAGATCTGAAACTCCATTTCTGGTTTGACATCTATGGAGAAGGCTAGAATCACTTTTCACTTTTGAAGAAGTGTGTGATGCTGTTGAAAGCCATCAGGGTTTTCTCTGGCAGAACCCATACCTGCTAAGATACCAGGGCACCCTTCTTCTTTGCTGTGAATCATCAGGCATAGTTTAAATTATATTTTTGTTGATGGAGAGGTGGAGGCTTTAGGATATGGGGGGACGTGGCAGGGACCATGTGGGGGAGTCTCAGCCATGCAGTCTAGAGAGAGCCCGAGGAGCCCGTCCAGTGTGAACTTGGGCTCCCTGTCCTATTTCCTGCTGGGGACACAGCAAGCAACCTTGACCTTGGCGTCAACCCACATCGGAGGAGTTCAGCAATTGACAGGGCTCATTCTCAGGCATCACTTCCCTGGTTTCAGATTCCTCTCAGAAACAGGTGCAAATAGTTTCCTTTAAAGGGCACACTTAGCTCACACTCTCAGAATGCGGGCAAATTTGTGCCCAGCTCCAAGTTTGTATGGACCCGGCCAAGTTAGACATATGTGTGTATAAATGGGAAGTCGGCTGTGGCACCGGGAGCAGTTTGAAAGGGGGAAAGAGCACTGGATATGGAGCCAGGAAGATCTGAGTTCAAAGCATGGCTTGGCCTCGTACTGGTTACTTGACCTTGGGCAAGTTAATTAGCCTCTCTGAAGCTTATTTTTCTCTTCTGCAAAAAGGAGCTCATCACAATGCCTTCCTCTCAAGGGTACTGTGAGGCCTCCATGAGATGAGCATCGGGAAAGCATTTTGTGAGCGATGAAGCATCCTGAAAACGCTCAAACTTGGGGTTCACCAGCAAACCCGGCATGTCCCCAGAAGGGTGTGATCAGAGCATCGGAGGACCCGGAAATCATGTCACATGTTTAGGGTGACAGAGCCTGACATCATGCCTTCCATTCCCAGGGCCTGCTTTGCTGGGCACAACTTGGTGGTGATGTGACAAGGGGCAGGTATCCTCCAGGGGACTTGCACGAGCCATCCCTGGGACTTAGCCTCGACCTGCCCCTGGCCCATGGCCTCCATCAGGGACAGGTGGACCCACGGAATTGGGTGGCAGTCTCTAGGAGCCTAGGTCAACAAGACAGAGGGAAAGTGCCCGTCTCCTCCCGTGCCTTCCTCCTCCACCCCTCCTCCCCTTCCTCCTCCTCATTTTTGTGTTATTTCTCTCTGGCTGGCAAGATATTCAAAGAGCTCTAATGATTTAGTTGTCAGCTTGCATTTAATTGTTTGCCCATAAATTGATTCACTTAACAAAACTTATTGAAATGTACTTCTTTGCATTGTACTTAAATGAGAACATTAAGCAAAGGGCGGCTGAGGCGCTGATGTTGGGACTGTGGTTTTCCTGTCGGAATTCCGGGGTGGAGTTCGAGGACTGCTGTCATCAGCAAGTCAGGGCTCCCCCATCCCAACCCCAGTTCCTCTGTGGGAAGTTGGGGTGGTGGCAACTCCTTCCTCAGTGTTCTGGCTCAGATCCCGTGGGGTGGATGTGGCTATGAGGGATCCCCGGCAGAACAGATGTCCTTGAGGGAGAACCGCCCACTCGGGAGTGGTGACAAGGGCCAGGCCTTTATAAGATGGGATCTTCCAACTGGGAAGAATTGCTTTAGGGGATTCTGGAAGCTCCTTGGGGAGTCTTGGTTGACCACGCATTCTTTTTTTTTTTTTATTTGACAGACAGAGATCACAAGTAGGCAGAGAGGCAGGCAGAGAGAGAGGAGGAAGCAGGCTCCCCACCGAGCAGAGAGCCCGATGTGGGGCTCGATCCCAGGACCCTGAGATCATGACCTGAGCCGAAGGCAGAGGCTTTAACCCACTGAGCCACCCAGGTGCCCCTGACCACGGATTCTTTTTTTTTTTTTAAAAGATTTTTTTTATTCATTAGTCAGAGAGAGAGAGCAAGCACAGGCAGACAGAGAGGCAGGCAGAGGCAGAGGGAGAAGCAGGCTCCCTGCCAAGCAAGGAGCCGGATGCGGGACTCGATCCCAGGATGCTGGGATCATGACCTGAGCTGAAGGCAGCCGCTTAACCAACTGAGCCACCCAGGCGTCCCCGGATTCTTTATGAGGAAATTAAGCCAGCAGGTCCTGGCCCTCAGACAATTCTCAGTTCTTCTAGAAACTCTGTGATGGCCCCAGGGCGATATGAAACCAATTTTCTCCCTAGAATACGGAACAATGGGGAAAGGAGTCCTTAAGAGTTCTTTGGTGTTTGAAAAATCTTATTTTAGTCCACTTGGGTGGCTGTAAAAAATACCGTAGACACAGGCAGAGGGGCCTAAGCAATGCAGGTGAGCTTTCTCCCAGACGGAAGTCTGAGCTCAGGAGGCCGCTGTGGCCGGGTTCTGGTGAGGGAACCCAGCTGGCAGGTGGCCGGCCACCTTCTTGCTGTGTTCTCATCCGGTCTGGCCTCCCCTCCTCGTCCTGTGAGGGAGCCAGTCCCATCCCCTCCGGTGACGCCCTCATGACCTCATTTACCTTTTTTTAAAAAAGATTTTATTTATTTATTTGACAGAGAGAGATCTCAAGTAGGCAGAGAGGCAGGCAGAGAGAGAGGGGGAGGCAGGCTCCCCGCTGAGCAGAGAGCCTGATGCGGGGCTCGATCCCAGGACCCTGAGATCATGACCCGAGCCGAAGGCAGGGGCTTAACCCACTGAGCCACCCAGGCGCCCGGCCTCATTTACCTTAATCACCTCCTCAGAGGCCCCAATTCCAATACTGTCATGTTGGGGGGAGGGCGGTGACATGTGAATTTTGGGGGACACAAGTGGGTCCACAGCAAAACTCAGGCGTGGGGCCGGCAGAAGTTGCCAGGGGGTGGCAGTCAGGCCGACCTGGGTTTGAATCCTGCCACACGGCGTGTGGCTGAGGGATGCAGGCAAGTGATACCTCTCCCAGCCCACTTCCTCTTCTGTGTGGTGGGACCATGGGGCCACAGCTCGCAGGGTCTGTGTACGGCTCAGTCCAGGGGATGAGTGGGAAGCACGGGTAACAGCAGCTGGTGCCCCACCATCTTCAGGGACCTCCGACTCCTTCCTGTTCTGCCCTGCCATGAGATGTCAGCCCTCGGAGTCTTGCACGTTCAGCGATGAAAAGGTTGAGCTGCCTTTAGGGTCTGCTTGAGCTCCTCAGTCCTGGAAGTGTGTCATCTTGAGACTAGAGCACCATGCGGAAGAGAGGCTCCGTGTGCCCCCAGGGAGGGCAATAACACCTAGCTCTCGAGGTTCTTCCCACGACCCGGGATCCCCTATGGGGAAAGACGTAATTCAGCACTTGGCAGGTGGCAGGTGATAATCCTTGCACTGTGGCTCCAGGTGAGGCCTGAGTCGGGAGGATTCACTGAGCACTTACTCTGTGCCGGGCCCGAGGGGTACAGCACGGTCCCTGCTCTTACGGGCCTTGGAGTCTCCGGGGAGAGGCCGACACTAACCAGGTTACAAAGGCTCCCGGCTGCGGCCTTGGGTCCGTGCCCACCTGACAGCTGGCATCCCGCTGCTGCCCAGCAGGCGTCCTCGGGAGGGGCCGGCCCCTGGCCCCATGGGTCATGTGCTCCAGGAGAGGTGCTCTGGGAGGGAGAGCACTGGAATTCCTGCCCTAAGTCCCTGGCGTCTCCTCACAGCCAGCTCAGCCCTCAGCTATGCACTCCCTCTTAGCCATCTCCTGTTTTGGTGTCCTCTGGGCAGCCCCTCCGAGTGTCCATGAGTCACAGAGCCGCTCCTTAAACTCCCTGGTCCTGCTCACAGAGAAGAGCTTTCTGTTTATAACAGATTCCGGGGGATGGAGGTGCGGGGCTGTTAGCGTGCCCACGAAATGATTGCTGGGGCCACGCGCCAGGTCTCCGTCCCTCCTGGTCCTCCCTTGAGATCCTAGCTGTGCCAGAGACTTGCTGGGGGACACGGGTGAACCCCTGCCCGCTGGGTCAGGTGTGGAGGGCTGCATCATCTGCAAAACTCATGGGGTGGGTTAGGAGGCCCGATTGGGCTTAAACCTCACCCTGATTTGGCAGCAGTTAGAACAGGGGGCAGAGGCTTGTCACCTTGACCACCTGCTGTGGTAGATATCTACCTTGGCAATGGACTTCGTGGAGTAGACCTCTGAGCCTGTCGCCTGGAGAGTTTATCAAAGGCCTTCCTGAGTTGTTCTATGACTCTCTTACCAATAATGGACAGTTAGCAACAAATAGATTTTATCCTTTCTTTTTTTTTTTCCTAAGATTTTATTTATCTATTTGATAGAGAGAGAGAGAGAGATTGAGAATGAGCAAAGGGAGGAGCAGGCAGAGGAAGAGGGAGAAGCAGACTCCCTGCTGGGCAGGGAGCTCGATGTGGGACCCGATCCCAGGACCCCAGGATCATGATCTGTGCCAAAGGCAGACACTTAACCAGCTGAGCCACCCAGGCGCCCCAGATTTTTTTCTTTAAAAGAAATATAAAGCCCTGGAACCGGTGAGCTTTTTACTAGGACTATTATTATTTTGGACATTCGGTTGGTTTATCTCTGTGAAGACCTGAACGTAGATGTTTAGGGCAGGATTGCAAACTGCCCTTCTTCCTTTTGGCAACAGGAGCCTCTGAATTTTAGCCAGGCACATAATCAACCACCACAGACCACATTTCGTGGTCTCCCTTCCAGCTAACCGTGCCCGTACGATTAAATTTGGCCAACAGGGTCAGAGGAAGGGTGGTACGCCATTTCCGAATTATTTGTCTAAGTACATCAATTCCATGTTCTGCTGACCCTCTGTCTTTCCCGGGTGGAGATATGGAGGTGCCTCTGGAGCCAGTGTCTACCATGTGGACAGTGGTGACAGCATAGGGATGGCAAGGCAACAGGGCAGAAGAAACTTGGATCCCTAAATGACCTCACCGAGCGGAGACACCTGCTGGCCTTGGCCCACTGCCCACAGTCAGACTGTTATGTGAAAGGCAAACACATTTCTACATTAAGTCCCTGTATTTGAGGGCCTCTGACATAGTGGATTAGCCTAAACCCCAAGTAATATACGTGTGATCTCAAAGAAGGTGTGGTTAGGTATCTAATTATCTGTAAATGGTTTTATGCTGAATTCTGTATAGATTTGTGTTATTTATTGCTACCCCCAATCTAACATAGATTGCTAAAACTTTTCAGGCTTTTATAGCAGACATAGGCTACCCATTTTGCTTATGATTTTGAGTTCCTTTTGATCTTAAAACCAAGTATATGGGAGACAACATTCATGGAAGATATCACTCTTGACAAGCTTGAGCACTTATTTATATCAGGCAGTGAAAGTTACATAATCTGGTGGGTTTTCTTTATGCTTTAACTTCCAGGAAAGTTAGAGTCGTGTCAATTTAATGCTTACTATCAGAAACTTGTATTCACCATAGGCTTTTTTTAAAAATTGTGTTTCTTTCCCCATGTATATGTCACATTTGTTTCTTTGGAAAGAGATTCACTGCCCCTATTGTCACACCCTTCGGTGTTTGCCTATCTATTCCTCTACCATCCATGTCCTTTCCCCCTGTGCACCGAAGAGCGCCTTCTTTCCTGATGACTCACTGAAAGTTGTTTTTCTGTGCACCCGTAGCCTTCCATAGGGAGCACACCTCCTGGACTTTTTTTTTTTAAGCTTTTTAAAATTTATTTGACAGAGAAAGAACGAGAGAGAGAGCAAGCAGGGGGAGCAGAAGAGGGAGAAGCAGGCTCCCTGCGACACTGGGATCATGAGCTGAAGGCAGACACTTAACCAACTGAGCCACCCAGACACCCCTTCTCCTGGAATTCAGTTAGAACTTGGAACACACTGAATTTGCTTTAGCACTTGGATGTCACTTCTGGAGTGTGAGCCTATTGTGACCCTCCCTGCTGATTGTGCCCCTTACAGGTAAGGGTGAATTTGTCCAAGACCAGTTCCCTATAAGTTGGTCTCTTGCCATCTGTCTCCATGAAGACATGGTAAACCCAAGAGCTTGAAGCAGTCAATTCTAGAAGATTGCTAAGGTGGCCTGAAGTGGTAATGGGAGGACTTCCAGTCCAGCCCTTGATAACGACATACATAGGAGATGTTCTCCAAACCGTGGAGGCTGAGATGGTAGGGCTGAGTTGGAGCCAATCTCTCGCCATGCCATACGGATGTTGGATCCTAGCCTCTGATCAGGCTAGCAGAGGAGCCTGTGTCCCACTAATGATCCAACTAAAAAGCCTCACAGCCCAATTCTGTGTGTCTGATGTGTGAGTCTGCCATCTGTGCTGACACTCCATGAGTGCCCTCAGTAACAGGCTCCACCAGGCCAGGTTTGGTTATTTATCCTGCCTGTGTGACACCCTGGGATCCATGCTCCTCTTCTTCCTCTTAGTAATAGAGCTGCATCAGTGTTTTTGTAGATGTGACTGCCCGGGAGGGAATTTTGCCCAGCTACTCTTACAGCCCCTCTAACCCTATGACTAGGAGTTAGCCAAAGGAGTGTGGACAGAAGTGATGTGTGCATTTCTAGGTCATATTTTTTTTTAATTAGGAAATTTTAAATCCTCCACCCCCATTCCATCCCCTTTTCCTGTGGACTGGAATGTGAA
>RCUC01148646.1:0-32382 GCA_003697995.1 Taxidea taxus jeffersonii | reverse complement strand
GCGAGGCTGTGCAGCGGCCCACGGCCGCCCCCTCGATGCGCTCCATGGCAGCGCGCGGGGCAGCCCGGCCAGGGGCGGACGCGGGCAGAGTCCGCGGCGGCCTCGGGCTGCCGGGCGCGTGACCAGGCCCTGGGCATGCTCAGTGCGCGCGGGGCGGGGCGGGGCGGGAGCGCGCGGGGCGCGGCGGGGCGGGGCGGGCGGCACCTGCCGGGTCCGCGCGCGGGTGGGGCGCTCCGGGAGCCGCCCGCGGTGGGAGCCGAGTGCGGGGCGGCGTCCAGCGGGGTGTGCGGGCTGGCGGCCGCGAGCGTGGCTGGACGGGACGCAGCGGACACGCGATCGCCCGTGCTCGGGGGACTTGGCACTTCGTGCGGCAGCCCTGGCGGGAGGGGCCGAGCGGCTGTCGCTCCCCACGCGGGATGACCGCGGCCCTGAGATTGCGTGATGCGGGGGCGAGGTCCGGCCCCACGGAGGAGAGCTGGGCCCTGGCGGGAGCAGTCAGCGCTCGCGGCTGCCCGCGGGAGCCTGCGAGAGGAGGAAGGGGTCGGTGGGCGGTGGCCTGCAGGACCCCCGGGCGGGCGCGGTGGGAGACAGTGCAGACTCTTCTGGGAGCCTGGTGGCCAGGAGGACAGCAGCTCTGGAAGAAGGGCGAGGCCGACCCAGGCCCTGGCTCACCTGCCCCGCTGGGGAGGAGCTGGCACTCCCCGCCTGGGGGGCTGTGCCTCCTTCACCTCTGGGGCCTGCGGCTATTCCCACCCTCAGGAAGTCCCGCCGGCCACGCTCCACCCGAGCTGTGAAAAGGCCGTGAAAAGGCCCCGACAGCTGGACTCCTTTCTTGGGGGTGGATCTGAGGACCCCTTCCAAGTGCAGCCGCTGCCTCCCCAGGGGCCGCTAAGAATGGTGGGGCAGGGGGCTGAGCCCCACTCCTGCTCTCTGACCTGTGGCCCCACAGCTAATAGCCAGGGGCACTGGCCACATGGCCTTGAATCTGACGCCCGTGTCTTCTTATCTGTTGCTGGGTAGCGAGACACAGGGCCTCAGAATGTCATGGCTGGAAGCAGCCACCTGTCGCTAACTGTCTCGGTGCATGAATGACTCTGGCTCGGCCAGGCAGCTCTGCCATGGGGTTTCTCTGCATGTGTGGTCAGGGGACAGCCGGCACAGGCACCTTCAGGAGGCTCAGCGGGCTTGCACATGCAGACAGCTCCGTTGCCCCGCATCTGGCAGCTCAGCTGGGCGGCCGGAGAAGCGGGGGCCGGCTGGCTGCCTCCCCACGTGGGTCCTTTCTGTTCGGCATGGCGGTCTCAGAGCCATCGGGTCCCCCTGCAACAGCAGCTCCCCCAGCACAGAGTCACCGGGCCAGACTTGCTGCAACCCGGCTCCCACATCGGGCAGCCCTCCTTCACAGCGTCCCGTGCCAGGAGGAAGGTTCACAGGGTTCTGGAGCCATAGGAAAGCGTGGTCCCTGGGGGCTTTTGTCAGAGAGTCACCATCACCCCCCATAAACCTAGGGGTTTGTGCTTCCCAGCCTTCCTGGCAACCCCATGTCCTGCATACTGGAAAGATGCACACCAGGGCCCGCCCTGCCCAGCAGCCAGGTGGGCCTCTGCTCCCAGCATTGGTCTTGCAGTGGCAGGAAGGGAAGGCTTCACAGGGCAAGTGGAGGCGGTTGGTCGTGTAGACAGCGGAGCTAATGTCTCTCCATCTCCCCCCATTCCCCTCTGTCCGGGATGTGGCTGGCGCAGCCTCACCATGGACCTGGGGTCAGGATCCCCGGGGTGTGGGCGAGTCTCTCCAGTGAGCTCTGACTATGGCCATTTTTCTGGAATGCCCACCGCACGGCAGGCGGCCTGGAACTGGGGGCACCAGTAAGAGGGACAAGGATCACACCCAGGCTGTGGGTGGTCTAGCCAAGGAGCCGCTGTCCCAGAGCCCTGGAGGAAAAGGGAGGGCCGGAGCCAGTGGGCTGGGCTGCTGTGAGCCCCCACGTCCGCCCCATGGGCCTACAACCACGAGTGTGATGGCTCAGATTCAGCATCCTGCAGCTCCGGGGCCAGAGTCTGACACCAGCCTCCCTGGGCCAGGGCCAGTCTGGAGGCTTCAGGGCAGAGCCCATCCCGGCCTTTTCCAGCTCCTACAGGCGCCCCCACACCGGGGCTCTCTCCCTGACGCTGCTCCCATCATTGCGTCTCATTTCCCTCCTCCTCCTCTGAAGGATGCTTGTGGGGACCTCAAGCCCACCCCAGTAATCCAGGCTTGTCTCTCCATCTCACATCTGTGTCCATGAGGTTCCACAGCGGCAGGCCTGGGCGTCAGGGTGGGGACCCCGGGGGCACCACAGCCAGGCAGGAGCCTGCGTCGGGAGGGCCCCAGGACCACTCAGTGCCTCCAGAGCATGGCAGAGACCTGTTTCCCCACAGTGGGCAGGTGCTGGCGGGACCCCTGGGTGGCTTCTGCTGGCTGCCGCCTCCCTTCTCTTCGCAGGAGCTGGGGCTCACCTGCTGCGGCCAGGACGGAAAGGAGGGTGGCTGCGCGCCGATCCCCGCGGCGCAGGGGGCTGGGAGCCCTGGTGGCCTGAAGGGCTTCCCCATGGTCCGGGCTGGAGGGCGTGCTCAAGCAGCCTGGGCAGAGGAGAGATGGGGCCCTGGCTTCCCCCAAGGCTCAGCCTCCTCCCGGCGGGGGTGGGGGGCAGTGGGCAGCCATGGGCCCAGAGAGGTGAGGGCACGGGTCGGGGGTCCTGCTCTGAGAGACTCCAGGGATGGAGGGTGGTGCCCGCAGGGACAGTCGGAGGCAGCGGCCACAGCAGTGGTGACGTCAGGGCTGGACGTACAAAGCAGCTGCAGAACTCACGTCCGGACCTGATGTTTCGGTCCCCCCCGCCCCCCCACCGTGCCTGTGCTCACAGGGCTGTCCCTTGGTTATGGTTATGTCCCTTGAAGGCCTCTTCCTCTGGCCGTACAAGGCCTTGGCTGGGGCAGCCAGGAGCGCCCCCACCGGAGCTCACACAGCACGTGCCTGACCATGTGGCCCGAGCAGCCTGGGAGGAGGAGGCCCAGAGCCGTCCGCGGAGCCCTCCCCACGCACAGCAGGTCAGCCCAGCTCACCCTCACGTCGCAGGCTGGCTCCCGGGGCCCCAGCATTGCCTACAGACCCACGGGCAGCAGGGAAGGGGCGCGGTTTTGCAGCTGGGAGGAGACCCTTGCCCAGAAGGCCCCATTGGGAGGACCGGGGACCATTCCCTGGAAGGTGGGAGCCAAGGCGCGCACTGCCTTCCCGGAGCGAGCCAGACTGCGGAGGGTGAGGAGGAGCTGAGGTGGCCTGGAGGGGGTCCCACCCTCTTGCCCCGCAGCCTGGAGAGCTCCGAGGTGGTGGTCCGGCGTGCACATGCACGCTCCCTCATACTCTCCCAGGGGGTGCGGCTCAGGGGCCCTGCTCCGTCCCTGCTGGGTGTGGGGATCCTTTGTGACAGTGAGCCTTTGTGGCACGTTGAGAAGCGCACCCTGCTTGCGTTTCGTCCACACCTAATCCTCTGGTTTCATCATCTTGTCTTTTTCCTCCTTCCGCGACGGCTCACTTTCCCCATCCACGTGGCTGCGCCGCGGGCGCCCAGGGCTTCGGGGAACGCGCTCCAGTGTTTCCGGATGAGGCGGGTGCTGGGGTCTGCACACCGAGTCGAGCAGATGCCGGCCCGGTGTGGGTGGGCCCCGTCCGATCAGTTGGGGTGCACACAGTTGAGGTGCACCTTGGGCAGAGAGAGAACCCGCTCCCGGGGCCATCCCGCTGGGACACGGGTCTGCTCGGCCTGGGGGCTCCGAGTGGAGCCCACGGCTGGCTCGGCTGGGTCTGGCGCTCGCTGCCCCCCGGTCGTGGCCTCGCAGCCTGCCCTGGGTGACCGGTCCCTTAGAGCGACTCCCATCCCCACATGTGTGTGTCTGTCTCCTTCTCTGGGGAGCACAGGTATCTGGGCGGCCTGATGAGTCTTGTGCGGTGACCGCCCTGCACCAGTGCCCCTTCTCCAGGACCTGGGGGCCCTCCTCTTCCGTCCCAGCGCCACTGACCCATGCCTTTGTCTTCCCTGGTCCTTGTCCTCATTTTGCTGGCCTTCCTCATTTGAGAGCTGTCTCATGAAAACTGACTGTTTGGGACCCTCCCCTGATTGCTGTCTGACCAGGTGGCCCATTCTGGCTTGACCACGGGGCTACCCATTCCTTCTGGTGTCATGGTCACGGCTGGATCAGTCCCTGACCCTTTCTGGGGGCCTGTGTCCCTCTGGCTTTGTCTGGGTCCTGAAATGCCATCATGTCTCATCTTGGCTGGGTTTCTGGACCCTCACCCAGTGACTCTTTCGGTCTGTAGACATACCCGTGTGTCCCTGTGTCTCCATCTCCCCCTTCCCCTTCTGGTGTCTCCAAGGTGGTCCACATGCCCCATCCTGTTCCCTTTAACACAGGGCCATGGGGGCCCCATGTGCATCAGAGCAGGTGTGTCCTTCATGGGGGGCGCGGTACAGCTGTCCGGCCAGCCTCCGGGGGCCCAGATTTGGGTATTGGGGATGCCTCTGGCCGGAGCTGCACCGTGGGAGCCTGCGTGCGGCTCTCTGCTCAGGTTAACCCCAGAGCTGCCGAGGGCCGGGCTGCCCCGGCTTCCTCTCCTGCCTCTGCGACAGCCCCCGCTGTCCCTACTGCGCTTGGACACACGTCCTCGTATCTGACCGTACAGATCCCTCTCTTTGCTGTTTCTTCCTCGCCCTTCGAAAGTGGCCTCTTCACCATTAACCTCATTGCTCCTTACACAGTTAGAGCGACCAGCAGGAATTTGGATGGGAGCGGGCTGGGTCTGCCGCTCCTGCTCCCCGGGAGGACCTCAGGCCGCCGAAGCCCACGCTCCCATCTGCCGGCCTCCGGGTCTCCTCCAGAAGAGCCGCGCCCCTCTCTGCGGGCAGGCACCCCGCATCCCGCACCCCTGCCACCGTGGACGCCCCCCGACTCCGCACTCTGCCGCAGGAGCGCCACGGGAAGGCGACCGCCGCTTTCCAGACGGTCCCGTGTGCCATGGGCTGTGCCTGCAGAAGAGCAGAAAAGATGAGTTTGAAGAAAAACGGGCGCCGGTTAAGAAAGCACATTTGGGGCAGCCTGGTTGCCGCTGGGGGACTGCCCCCCGGGTAGCCTCTCTGGCCACGGGACTGTTCCCCACCTTTAGCGGCTGGTGTGTGTCCCCGAGCTATACCCTCTTCTGTTTGACGAAGTGCTCAGCTGACGGCCCCAGAAGAGAGGCTGTGGAGCCTCAGGGTCCGGGTCTGGCCTCAGCCTCCTGGAGAGGTCAGGAGCCGTTGGCGCCGCCAGTGGGCTCGGGCACGGTGATGTAGGGACACTAGGCCCCTACAGTCAGGGCATCAGGCAGGACCCGGAGGATGGGCTGCCCTGTGCTTCTGCTTCCAACCCCATTGGGGTCCTCCCACCCTCCACGTAGGTCAGGTGCGTGTCGGAGCCGGGGCTCCTGGGAACCCACGTCCTCAGCTGTCTGGCCCGGCGGGCCAGGCCTCACGGGGCGCAGCTCTCCTGCACAACCCCCCCCCGGGGGCTCCCTTCCTCTGGCTCCCTGGCTCGGTTGACGCTCTCGTTGTAACGGAGCAGGTCCTCCAGGAGCTTGAGACGGGGCCTGGCAGGCAGCGCCAGGCTCCTGGCACGTCTGAAGACCGCTTCATTTCCCTCCGCACTCCCGGGCGGCTGGGCCGCGCCTGGAACTGCATCAGAGCGCTTTCTGCAGCGCCGGGCAGGGGACATGGCTTCACTCCCCGCCTGCCTTCCCCGTGGCCACTTGCACTTCTGAAGGCGTCCTGAGGCCTCTTTGGGGACCCAAAACATGTTGATTAGGAGAATGCCGTGTGCACTAGAAAACAGTGTGCCTCTCTCTACCGCTTTATCCAAAGTGCTCACGTCTTTGCTGGTGGATGCCGGAGCTGTCTGTGCGCAGAGACGAGCTGGAGCGGGTCGCGGGTCCTCTGTGGCTCTCTGTGTTCTGAAGCTGTTTTGGTTGCACACAGGTCATAGGTCTCTGATCGGCTGTCATCTGCCCAGTACTGGCATTCCTCTGTCCTTCGTGACGCTATTACTTTTGTCTTAAAGACTTTATTTATTTATTTATTTGCCGAGATCACAAGGAGGCAGAGAGGCAGAGAGAGAGGAGGAAGCCGACTCCCGCTGAGCAGAGAGCCCGACGCGGGGCTCGATCCCAGGACCCTGGGATCATGACCTGAGCCGAAGGCAGAGGCTTAACCCGCTGAGCCCCCCAGGCGCCCCCGTGACGCTATTACTTTAAAATGGTTATAACGGGCAGCCCGATGTTAGGTATGTTTTGCTGCAATAAAAAAATACAGTAAGGCAGGAACCGGAGACCGTGCCCCTCCCAGCAGGCGGCGCAGCCCGGACACTGGACAGCTGCTCCAAGGCACACGCGGTGGCCGGGGGGTGGGCAAGACAGTCGGGTTTCTTGGAGCAGGAGGGAGAACCTGGGGCTGCGGAGGTTCGAGACGCACATCAAGCGTTCTGGCGCGTGGGCCGTGTGCGGGCCCTCGTCGGGCCAGCCGTCCCCGAGCCCGGAGCCCTGACCGGGCGCCCGCGTGTCCCGGCGTTAGCACTTTCTGGGCGCCCGTCTCTTGGCGACACCGACGAAGTGTGAAGCTGTACCCAGGCTTTGCAGCAGCGCAAGCGGGCGGGGGGCGGGGGTGGTGAGAAGGAAGGGTGGGGGCCGGAGGCAGGAAGGGTGGAGGGTGGGTCTGCGTGACCCACGGGGCAAGACAGATGGGGGTGCGCGGGGACACATCACCGGACACCGACCCCACTGCCCCCTGTGCCCCCGAAGACCCTCTCCCCCCGAGTCCTGCGTCTGTAATTTCAGCAACTCCCTGAAGACTCCCCTTCTCCAGTCGGTCCTTCAGGGGAAAGTCCATCATGCTGTCCCTCCTCCCCGGGCTACCCTGACAGGGCTGCCGGCTCCACAGCCCTCCCTGTGCCGGGAGAAGCCTCGCCATGACCGTTCCTGATTCCTTCTCTGGGGACGGTCCCCAGCCCCATGTTTCTGCGTCACGGGGATCCGTGCCTCCGCTGGGTTCTGTCTGAGCCTTGGGCTCCCGCCTCTGGCTTCCCGTGCCCCCGCCTCTGGTCTGTCAGTCTCCACTGCCCAGAACCTCGGGGCCACGGTGCTCCTTTCCTCTCTCACGCTGGGCTCCTCCTTGGCCTGGCCACCGTGGCCCCACCACGGAGTTTACCCACCGGGGGCCCTAGTGCTCAGGGCCAGGGACTGGGGCGTCTTTGTCCTCACACCCACACCGAGGCTGTGCCCATACCCTTCCTGAGGCCCCGACACCCACCCCGGGCCTCCCCTCCTGGCTGCGGGGCTCCCTCCAGCCTAAGACCCTGCCCATCTCCCACTGCTCCCACCTCTAAGCTGGGGCTCCTGCACCGCAGGCTCCCGGGCTCCAGGCCCTGCCTGGCGCTTCTCAGCATGAGCCCCTCACCTGGGCCTGAGCCGAGCTGCGATGTGAGCGCCACACCCACTCCTTTACCCCCCGGCACCCCAGGTGCCTCTTGTGGGGCTCGATGTCAGCCCGAGGGCAGCAGAGTGGCAGGGTTGAGGTCATGGGAGGGCAGCCTGCCGCACCACTGCCCCCAGGGGCCTGGCCCGACCCTGTACCCCCAGCCATGGCAGGGTCCCCCCAGGACTGTGGGGCTCATGTGGGCCAGAGCCACGCTGGCCTGGGGACGATGGGACAGCAGGCCCCGGCCAGGTCTCGAGGCTGCGGGTTTGGGGTAGCCCTCTTGGGGCAAGGGAGGCAGGCTTGGCGTGGAGCCCAGGCAGGACCCCAAGGCCTACAAGCAGGCGGAGAGCACGTGGGGTGTGTGTGGAACCCCGGCCCGACCTCACTTGGGCCCCAGCACTGTGTGGACCCAGTTGGGCCTGAGCCCCCAAAACACGCAAGCCGCATGGCAGCCTGAGCGCACCCGGAAAATGCGATCCGGGGAACAATGCCCTTCGTGTGACAGACTTTCCCCTCCATGGAGAAAATAGAGTCTAACAGAATGGCAACTTCCTGCATTTGTGCCTGGGCCCGAGGGGTGATTCACACAGAGACCTCCCACAGAGGAGCCTCTGGCCAAGTCTGCTGGGCTGCCAGAGCCCCGCACCCCCCGGGCCCCCAAGGCAGGCAGGGCCGGCCAGCCATCCGTCCTGCGGGCCTCAGCCCACCCCCAGGAGCTTGGCCGTGGAGAGGGGCTGCAGCGAGTTAGGCAGCCCCGGGGCTGGGGGATGCCATGGGGGGCTTCCCGGAGGAGGGAGACCCGGCCTGAGGACACCGGGGGCATGAGGAGAGCTTCTTGGGGGACAGTGGGTCCCTGCTCCCGAGAAGTGAGAGTCTAGTGAGGGCCTCCTTCCGCATTCTGGGTGAGGGGGTGAGGTGGCGGGGGCACAGCCCTGGATACGGGGAGGGTGGGCAATGACGGCCAGCAAGGCCCACCGTGCAGGGGCTGAAGCTGACGGCGCACAGGGGCCTGGGCAGTGTGCCGTCCAGAGCGGCCCAGGCAGTCAGACCTGGACTAGGGGAGGTCGGACCGGCCCGCTGGGTGGGGACAGCCCCTCGTGGTAGCAGGAGGATCCTGAGGGCTCCCCCTGGGGTCTTTCCCTTATGGAGAAGAGGTGTGAGGGCAGGACCTTGGGGCAGGAGATGCGACCCTTGTACTCCTGTGGGAGGAGGGGTGTGGACCAGGCAGCCGGGGTCCAGGCTCACTCTGAATTGAAACTCGGGAAGGATGCTGACCTCCATCCTCCTTTACCCTTGCCGGAGGCCGCAAGCTCTTCCCTTCCTTCCCTGCGACCTACCAGCGCTGATGTGCTCTGAAGGGTGCTCAGCCTGTCGGGCCATCTCCTGACCACACGCTACTTTTTAAAAGATGTGTTTATTTTTAGAGAGAAAGTGCACAGGGGGTGGGGAGGGGCAGAGGCAGAGGGGGAGAGAAGATCACAGGCAGACTCCCTGCAGAGGGCCGGGCCAGACATGGGGCTGCACCCCATGACCCTGAGATCATCACCTGAGCCAGAATCCAGAGTCCGACGCTCAACCAGCTACGCCCCCCAGGTGCCCCGACTATGTTTCACCCTTTCTGTAGTCCCCAGGGCCAAAGACCCCATGTGACCTCAAGGAGCCCTGCCGCTACCCCAGCCCACCACCCCTGTCTGTGCACAGACATTTCTCGGTCTTTCTGAGCACGGCCCTGGAAAACCACCCTCTTGCCTTCTCCTGAAGCTTTTGCTATGCCCACACCAAAACCCCTGGTGGCCAGTTCACTGCTCCCCTGCAGTTCTGGGGTCCTGCCTGGACACACCTTTCTTCCGTGCCCTGCCTTTCCCCTTTGGGGTCCCCACGGTAGAGACAGTAGGACTGACCACCTTGTTTTGGGTGACATACAATCCTCCTTGAGCATCTCTGACACCTGTGTGGGACTGGCCCACGTGGCCCCACGGGCCAGGCTCCTGTTGGAAATCCTGCTGCACAGACCAGGGGATGGCCTAGGACAGCATGGCGTTGGCTGCTCCCAGCCCATGTGGAGCCATGGAGCACACGGTGGGGGCGCAGAGGCGGGCCCTCCCACCGCCCCTCTGGGCTCTGGGGGCAGGCACCCTGTGTGGGGTCTGGGGCTCTCCCAGCCCCTCTGACCCAATCCCCTTTGTCACTCACAGTCTCCCTAGAACTACTTGGCATTGGCCTTTCAGATGGGTTCAAGCCTCTCCCAGACCTTGTGACCTCCAGCGACTAAGGCCAAGGCACCAGGGTGGCACGGCTCCCCTCTCTCCCTGGTGGGGGACTAGTCCCTTGGTAAACGCCCTCTGTAAAGTGCCTATCGTGTCCCAGCGCTGTGCTGGGTGCTGTGTGACATCTCGCTAGGTCTGCACAGTTCCCGTATCACAGCCATGCGTTTGGAGGGGAACAGTCGCAGAGGGGCACCTCCAGCCCCCGGGGGCTGGGCAGCAGCCCTCCCCTGGCTCCTCGGCCCGGGGCAGCAGCTCGTTTCCGGGGTGCCCCACTGTCTTTGTGGTGCTGCTCTTGTAGCCTTCCAAGCCCTCTGTTGCTAGAACCTCATTAAGTCTCCCGTTGGAATGCGTTGGAATGCCGGGGTGTGTGGGGGCTGCTTCCCAGGGCAGGGTCTTCAGAGGAAGGAAGTGCAACGGATTCCAGGGCAGTGGGGAGAGGGGCAGGATGGGGGCTGGTCAAGGAAGGTCCCTGCCAGGTGGGTGGGACAGTGGAGAGGCTGTGACCATCCCTGCCTTGACGGGCTTGGTTCTGGCTTGGACAGGAACCTGAGCTCTGGTGCTGGGCCAGCTCCCATCTCCCACCCACTCTGTAGGCCCCGCTCCCAGCTGTGGGTCAGCACGTGCTCAAGGTCGGGCGCGGGGAGGGAGGCAGGACAGGGAGGCCTGGTGGCCCTAAGACAATCCGCCCTGGTGAGCGGGACTGTGCGGCGGCCCGGGGCGGGCACAACGGAGGCCGGCCCTGCCTGGGGCGCACCTGGGGCCTTGTTTTCCCTCCCAACTTCCTACCCCCGCCCCCGCCGCAGTCCTGACGGTCATCCTGGAGTGTCCAGGGGACCGACCCCTTCTCCTCGAGAGAGGCAGCGAGGAGCTGGATTTCCGTCCCCGACTTTTGCGTCCCGCCTGATGCTCCTAACCTGCGGGAGCCTGTCCGCGGCCGAGGACAGGGGCGGAGGGAGGGGAGCGACCTGGGAGGGGCACCCCTGCGCCTGAGGATATCCCTCCGGCTTCCGCTGCCCCCGCCCCGCCCTCCAGGGCCTGACCTCGCGGGCCCAGCCCGCACCCCGCCTCCCCGCGGACCGGCCCCTGCGACTCCGCGCCGAGCGCTGGGCTGAGCCGCGCCGGCCCCCGGCCCCCGGCCCCGTCCAGGGCGCCCCCGGGCAGGTGGCCGTCGCCTCTGACCCCCGGCTGGGGCGGCCTCGGCTCGGAGCGTTTCCTGCCCGCCCGGCCCAGCCCGGCCCGCAGGAAGTGGCCGCCTCCTGAACAAAGGCGCCGGCGGACAATGGCCATTGAATTGGGCCGGGGCGCTCGCGCACGGACGGGCCGCCAGCTGCCCGCGCTGATAAGGCCCTGCTCCGCGGCGCCCGGCCCGGCCCTCCGCGCTGCCCCAGCGTCCGCGGCGGCCCCGCCCCCCGGCTGCGGGCCAATGGGCGGCCGGCCCGCCCCTGCTGGCCGCGCGGGGGCCAATCCGCGAGCTCGTGGCGGCCCCGCCCCGCAGTGGCCCCGGCCCCGCCCCGCAGTGGCCCCGCCCCCGGGGCCCGGAGCCGCGGCCGGGCCTGCGGCCGGGCGGCTCCGCGCGAGGGAAGCCGCGGTGCGGAGCGCGTGACGTTGGCTGTTTCCGCCCGAAGCCCTGATGCTCGGGCACGTGGGCGCCTCCCTGCGCGTCCGTCGCCTGGCTTGCGGGGGACGCGTCTCCGCGATGGTGGCCTCGGGGGTCATCCCTGGCAGGGTGGGCGCGCGCCTGGTGACTCTGCCAAGGCCCCGGAGGTTGGGCTGCTGGGGTGGCGGTGCCGGCCCGAGGCCCTGGCGGTGGAGCACCAGCTGGGCGCTGTCGCGGGAGGCCCTCCCGCTCCCGGTGACGCCCCGGCGCACGGCAGAAGTGCTGGGCTGCGCTGGAGCTGCAGTCCCTGGAAGTGGCGCTCCGGGGTGCCCTACCACCCCTGCCCCTCCTGCCTGCGCCAGCACCCCACTCCCAGGTGACCTGGGTCAGCACGGACCCCTCGGCAGCCTGGGCAGGCGGTCCCACACCTGACCTCAGGTGGATGCAGCCTGGCTGCCAGGTGAACATGCACCCGCCAGGGCCTGCCGGCTGTGCCCTTCTGCACCCCCTGACCTAGCCCCTCCTTTCACGCTGCCCCTGCTCTGACGCCTCAGACCTGTAGCTCTCCCTCCTCCCTGCACCCACCATGATGACCCTGACTACATCCTGCGCAGGCACAGCTGGGCGTCATGGGTCACAATTTGTGTGGTTTTGTGGGCCATCCACGCCACGCCGTGGACACTTGGGGCTGCATCGGGAGATGCCTGCCAGTCCCCTGGCTCCCCCAGCACCGCGCCCTGCCTGGGACTGCAGGAAGTGGGAGGCCTGGAGGCTTTTGACTCTGGTCCTTTATCAGCTTCCTGTGGCCAGCCCGGCCTGGGCCCCCACGGCGCCGGGACGACGGGTCAGCAGTGACTCACCGGGAGCCTGGCCTGAGGACACCCCTCCCCCGCCTGGGCCCCCCTGCTCTCACCCAAGCCGGCACCTGGCTGTTCCCAGGAGCCCCAGGCCTGCTGTTCCCACTCTCCACCCACCATCTTCCCCATGTTCTAGGGTCCAGCTCTGCCCTCGGGAAATGCTTGTTGGCCCCCTTCCCCCACCCCCAGGGCTGTTTGCCCTCCCCACAAACCCAAGTTGCCCCAAGCCAGTAGGGTGAGCGGCCAGGGCTGTCTGGCCCACGGGGGTCAGTATATCCTCTCCTCCGCCCACCTCTTCGGCCACATACTTGCTTCCACCTGCTGGCTCCACAGTCCCCTCCCTCCCATTCTGCAAGAAACGTGACACCCCATCCTCGGGGACCCTGCCCCTCCCACCTTCAGAAGCTTTTACCAGATCCTCCCCCCTCCCTTGTCCTCTGTCACCAAGGACCCCAGGTTGGCAGCCCTCCTGCCTCTTCTGTGACCAACTGTGGCTCGACCAGCTTTTCTTCCTTCAGGTCCCGCTGTGGACCCCTCCTCCTCCAGGAAGCATTCCTGGGTGACCCCTACACCCATCTCACCTCTTCCACAAACACTGGGCCCTCAGTGGGGACCCAGAGCCTGCTGTCCCCTGAAGAACCCCCCTCACCCAGGGTGCCTGGGGACACTGCAGGTGACACAGGAAGCGAAGCTGAGGGGAGAGTGGAGAGGGCCTGGGTGGTCGTCTTGGTCTGATCACACCGCCCACATCAGGGGACCACCTGGTGCAAAGGTAAATGGCAAAGGGGCCAGCCATCAGGGTGGGCTCCTTCCTCCCAGGAGCGGGGCTCCTCAGGGCCCTGACCCACATAGGCACACACCCACACACAAGACCTACAAGGCCAGGCTTCCCAACTGTCCTGCAGTGCCGCCTGCTGGCTGGGACCCAGCAGCCCGGACCCACGCAGAACCGGCAGAGCCCACAGGGCTGCTCCCCACCCCCACAGGGCCCACCTGCTCAGACCCCGCCTGAGCTCCCCATCCAGCCAGTGGTCCAGCTGGCCGCACACCTGTTCTCGGCAGCAACGCCTCACCATCTGCTGGATTTCCCGACAGCACAGAGGCTGGTCCCCATGGCCAACACCAATAAAAGCTTGGCTGCGAGGCTTTGGCCAACACTGGCTGAATGAACTCATCTGTGAACCCACGGATGGGAGGTCTGTGTTCTCCAGAGCTGTGTGGTTGGAGCCAACACTCTCCTGGTGAGAAGCTTCTGTGGGGGAAGGGAGATCAGTGCAGGCTGTGGGGGGCGGGGGGAGGTGTTCAGAGACATTTTCCCCTCATTGACACGACATGCACCTGTCTCTGTGCGCACCTGAGTGTGGTGTCCCTGTGCACAGGCGCTGACCCCGGCCCCCCCTCTGGGCCCAGTGCCGTCTGCCAGGACCTGTGACCACCTGATGTCAGGCCCCACTGGGACACCAGCCTCATGCCCCACGGCCTCCTGACCAAGCCACAGTACGCCACAGCCTGCTCAGCTCCAGGTCCCTGCTGAAGGCAGTGCCTGGGCCACCGTGCTCAGCGTCCCGCGATGGGCCAGGCAGCTGTTTTCCCCGGGCCCCACCAGGTTGGTACCTGGCAGACCATGTCCTTACTCACTGTGACCTCCAAAGCTGGGGGCGGGGGGTGGCCGATGGCTCAGGCTGGTGTGAGACACCCCCCCCCCCGAAAGGGCAGCCCCCACACGGCCCAGCAGAGCAGGCATGCTCCGCATCCAGCTTCGGCCTCCCGGGCTGTGGCTGAGTCCCCATGGCCTCAGCAGTTTGTTCCCTGTGATGGAAGGGGACTTGTCCCTCCCTGCCCACCCATGAGTTGACCAGGGCTGATGGGTGTCTCCTCCACAGCCCTCCCTGGGGTTGCTCCACGAGTGCTCACCACCCATCACCCCCTCTGGTGCACAATCCTCAGATGGGAGCAGCTGTCCACTTTCCTGGCCAGGGCTGGCCACATTGGCCATGAGAGAGTGCTGAGGACTATCGGTGGTAGATCAGGGTCAAGGTCAGTTTTCACCAATCTGGGGCCCCTGCCCTCACAGGTCCCAGCCGGGTCCATTGTATGGGGACAATGGCTTCCTGAACCAGGTTCCTCTGCCGGCAGGAAAGCCATAGAGCCCCACGCTGCTGCCACCGCCCATGACCCTTTGAAGGGCCTGCAGCTCTGGAGCCTGTCCCTTGGCCCCTAACCCTTGCCAGCCCGGCTGGGGCCCAGGCCTCCCCAGGGAGCAGCCAACCCTCTCAGCACGTAGGCAGAGAGGCACTGATCGGCGGGCCACACGCAAAGCTTGGAAGCCCCAACTCAAGAGTCCCTCCCCCCAGGAGCCCAATAGCCCCTCTGGTGTCCTCCTGGGGCCAGGCTGCAGGTGGGGGTGGGGTGTATGTGCGTGTCCTGCTGAAGACAGTATGGGGCCTGGGTGTTGGCAGGCTCTTGGTGCTGGAGCTGGGGGCCACGGGAAGGACCAACGGTCCTCCTGCAGGACAGAGGACAAGCACAGTGTCCCAACCCCCCCAGCCTGACTGGTCCTAGGGCACCCCTGCTGGGGTGCAGTGTGCAGCGGGCTGCAGGCTGAGTGCAGACGGTGCACTGGGCACAGTTGCACATGCAGGGGCGGTCAGGGTCCAGGAGATAGCAGGCCTGGGGCTGCGAGGAGGGTCCAAGAGGCCCAGCAGATTCCTAGGTTCCCGCTGAACCCCCAGGGCTGGGGGCTCGGGTCACCTTTTCTTCGGGCCAGTCTGCTGCCTTGCTGGGCAAAGGGATCCTTAAACCCAGGAAGGGGACAGGGCCAGTGTATTAGAGACGGTGAGCCTCTGATGCCTTTGTGTGGTGGGAACCCAGCCAGGAAGGCCCTCCAACGGCCTTGACACGTCGTGGACAAGGACTGCACACCCACTCTGAGGCTCCTAGTCTTTATTATTCGGGGAATACGGGGTTCCCAAGGGTGGCACCCGACGGTGCCCAAGGGGCCGCCAGGGGGCAGGAAGTGCCCAGGGCCAGAAGAGATGGCTGGGCCCCCCGCCCCCCTAGCGGCTGTATGTGTGGTCTGCAGTTCAAGTCCCTGAGAGCCCGGCTGGACTGTCCACAGCCTTGGGGTGGCCAGGCGCCCGACACCCTTCCCAGGCCCAGCTGCATCAACAAAGGACCGGGCACCCGTACCCGCAGCAGCAACCCCGCACCGCCCGCCTCGGGCCTGCCAGCACCTCCCCACCACGCAGTCTGTCAGGGCTGCAGCCGCCCGGAGGTGGACAGAGGGGACACTGTGACCCTGGGAGGAGAAGGCAGCGGGCAGAGGTGTCGCTGCCCAGTCCCGGGACGGCCAAGGGGAGGTGCTCACCCCAGCACACTCCACGGGGCTCCCACTGGGCTCCCTGAGCCAGACGCACCAGAGGCAGCCCTGACAGAGCGGACGCGGCCCCGGGGACCTCAGTTCCTGGGGGATGCCCAACCCCTGCCCCTCAGAGCCCACTGCCCTCAGGTGGCACTGGTACCAGTGGGCGGCCATCAATCAGCCCCGCCTCCCGCTCGGGGCCCTGACCCAGCCGGAAGCCACCGTGGGGCCAGAGGAGGGCACCTGGCAGCGGGCAGGTTGTGTGGGCCCAGGACACACAAGGCTGGGGACGAGCAGGCTGGTGTGCCCATGGTTACTGTGACAGCGGCCGGCAAGCCGGGCAGGTGGCCTTTTGGAGCCACTGGACAGATGTCACTCACCAGGGACAGCTCCGGAGCCGAGGACACAGAGAGCACTCCTCCCAACTTCCCTCCCGCCTACCTCTCCCTGCCCTCCCGTCCCCGCTGCCTGCCTGGGACACCCGGGAACAGCCGAGGAGGCTCTAGCCAGTGTAGTCCAGACCCGGCCCCATTCTCAGAGGAGCCATGGACCACCCACCCCACTGCAGCCCCGGCAGAGGGTAACCTGTGGCCCCAACCCCACGGCTTGGGGAAGGGGAGGGTACAGGCCCCACAGCCCAGGGTGGGACGGGCAACCAGCAGGTGCTACGCGCAGACACGAGCCCTGGATCTTGGGTGACCTCTCCTCTCTGGGGACCATCTGGCCACAGCCCCCACTGCAGCCCACCTGCCTGCTGGGGCCTGGCGCTCGGAAGGGGGGTGGTCCAGTGGCCACAAGCGTGTGTGAACGCATACGTGTGCATGCAGAGGGCTGCACACGTAAGCATGAGGTGGCACACGTGGGAACATGCATGGCTGCGTGGGGACAGGGGCGTCCCTGCACACTGCCCACTGCCCAGGCCGGCGCTGGTTCGTCCAGCCCGTTCCATCATCACTCAAGCCCTCCCTACACGGCCCTGGGGAGGGGACCTGCTGGCCAAGGGGGCTGGATGTGCCTGCTTGCTGCATGGGGCCCCCACACAGGGACCCCAGCCTCGCTTGCCTCTGGTTCCAGCTCTGCAGGCTCGGGGACGGGCACGTGCGTGCTTGTGGGTGGACACGGGCTCCTCAGATGGTCAGCACAGACAGGCGTCCAGGGCTCTGAGGCCCCCCTCACCACCTCCCCTGGCTCTGCCGTGAGGTAGTGGAAAACCGTGTCCCCTTCTCAGGACGAGCCTATGGTCGCCGGCCAGGCCTTGGCACGCAGGAAGGGGGTGCCTATCAGGACGGGCCAGGGAGGCCCCCTCCACGCCAGCGCCTGTGCCCTTCAGCTTCCCATGGTGCCGTCCAAGCTGGGCAGGCGGTCCACGCGCATCCTGCCCGCAGGGAAGGCCACAGAGCCCGGCTGGAAGCAGCCTCACCCGCAGGCGATGGTGTGCAGTGGGGGCGATGCATCCCCGGCGAAGAGCACAAGACAGCCCACTGCCGGACGCCCCTCCTCGGGGCTGGACCCCAGCCTGAGTCAGGCCCCTGGCCCTCGGAGCATCTCGTGGATGCTGACCCTTAGACCCTGGACTGAAGGCTCCCAAAGGCCCTGCCCCTCTCCCTGGCCCGGGCGCCCAGGCCTCTCCAAGCCTCTAGGGTGCCCGTTCCTGCCGCCCTCCCCGCAAGGACACAGGCCAGCAGGTGGTAAAGTGGGGGCTTGAGGTCCTGTCCCAACAGCTGCAGCCCGTAGGCACAGATGTGGGACAGAGGCACAGACAGGCCTGCGTGTCCCCCTCCAGCCCACACGTGCAGCCATGGTGGCCGGCACACAGGGCACAGGCCACAGCCCAGAGGGACCCTACTGGCTGCCAGCCCGGGCCTCATCCCTGACCAGCACCCTGACCACCACCCCAGCATGAACACCCCACACGCCCTCCCACCCACATGACCCTCCACACCACACGCTCTCAGGAGACAGTCCTTCCCAGCAGCCCTTCTTCCCTGGCCCATCTCCAAGCCATCCAGGAGCCTGAGCCTTCCTGCTGCAGCCAGGCCCCTGCTCGCTGACACCTGCCCCCAGACCCCACGTGCCAGGAGTCCCACCTGCCCATCCGGCCTCCCCGGGCCTCCTCCCCATTAAGCTCCCTCACCTCCGGGCCTTGGCCCTGCCGGCCACCCTGAGCGCCCGCCTCTTCTCTCAAACCCCTTCCCCTCTGCCAACGCCCTACGGGGTCCCCTCCCTCCCCTGCTTTGCGGGCCCAGCTCTCCCACCAGCCTCTGCCCGGAAACCTGCTCTTGCCCCGGCTCCCAGCGGAGGCGCCCCCACCGCCCCACTGAGCCCCATCTCGAAGCTACGTACGCTGTGCTGCACCGGCGGCCCTGGGTCCCAGAAGGCGGCCCGGTCACCTGCACAGCACAGCCACCCCTCCACACGGGGGTCCTGTGGGCCCACCACTCTGCCCCTGAATGGCACAGCAAACACCGCAGGGCCAGACGGCCAGTGCCTGGGGCTCCCTGAAGAGCCGCTGCAGCCCGGCCCTGCCACCCGCGAGGGGCCGGGACAGCCCGTGCCACACAGACTCAGGCACGTCCTATGGGGGTGCACGTGAGCGGGTGTGGACGAAGCCCGAGCCACGTCCCGCCGTGCTTCTGACAACGAGGCCGGGGGCCTGCTGCGTGCCCCCCACCCCCGCCCACGGGCTGGGCGCGCTGCTGCGGCCTCGCTCCTCCAGGGCCGGCCACGGAGCCCGGCAGGGAAGCACAGGCCACAGCCTCAGCTGGTATCTGCTCAGGTAGGTCCTTCTGTTCCACCAGGACCACGGCCCTCTCCGGCCCTCTAGGGCCCAGGACGGGTGCAGCCGAGGACCTCAAGATTCCCTGCCTGCAGACTCGGCCACACTCTAGCCTGCAGACAGAGGGCTGAGCCCTGGGAGGTGATATGGCCTGGCTTGGCTGCCGTCAGGGGGGCCGAGGCCAGGGCCTCGAGGGACAAGAGCTCCTGTCCTGCCTCCCTCGCCATGTCCAGAGCAGTGATGTCCATACTGAGGCCCTCAGAGTGGTCCCTGGGCCTTCGAGTGGCGGGACTGGGCCCCTAGCTGGAGGGGAGGGCCGTGGTGGGGCCAGGACCCTTGGTCTGCCATCCCTCTACAGACCCTGAGCCAGGCCCCAGCTCAAACAAGACCCCGCTCTCCTGACTCCGGCTTGGGGCAGGGGCAGGCCAGCCGCACAGACTGCACAGGGCACCCCCAGGGCCGCTGGGCACCCAATGGTCCCTCATCTGCGGAGAGCACTGCTGACTCAGGTCACTGGCGGCTGGGTCACGCCCGGCGCAGGAGAGGCCGGGTCCAGCTGCAGACGCCGCGGCAGGAGGGCTGGGAGCAGCACTTCGCAGCCCGGGGAGGGGCGGGGGCCAAGGCACCCAGCTCCGCAGGGGCAGCCCCCGTCCAGCACTCACTTCCCAGAGTGGACCTCCTCGTGCCTCAGTGTCCTCCCGTGGGGCAGGACAGTGCCGCCTGCCGAGGTTCCTGGGCCCTAAGACCCACATCGGACCAGACGTGCAGACACCGGCCCCGTCCTCTTGCCGGGCAAACGGCCCTCACGGCGCTCCAGACGGGGTCCCGGCAAGTGCCACGGAGGTGCTGAGCAGCTGTGGTGAGGGCTGCGAGGCTGCGGCTCAGTAGCCATCGTCTTCCTCACCGTCACAGCCATAATCTGTGGGAGACAGAGGAGAGCTGTGGACACCCTGGGGCGGGGCCCACCTGGGCGGCCCCTCCTGGAGGGGCTCAGGCCCCCTCTTCCTGTGCTGTCTTCACCTCCACAAGGCCCTGGGGCCTGGCTCCCTCCGGCCAGGCAGCCCCCCTGCAGCCTGGAGCCCACGGCCTTCACAGCGCTCGGGCTCTCCACGTGGACGCACCGATCTGCGTCTTGGTCCCAACCTCCGTCCGGAGTGGGAGTAGATTTCATTTGAAGCCGAGAGGTCTGAGTTTAGGGCTAGTCAGGAGCAGAAGATTCGTGCCTTTTTCTAGGAAGTAACCCCCACCCCCACCCAGGGCCTGTCACCCCCCAACCAGCCTGCAGGGTCCCCTCACCGTTGCTGCCCATCATCTGCAGAGCGCTGACGCAGGGCTCCCCATCCTCCTCGTCGGGGTCCTCCTCATCGGGGTCCTCCTCGGGGGGGTAGGACACAGGCCCACTCTCCACCACCGCTGTGGGCCTGACGGGCTCGGCTCCCGGGGTGGGCGAGCTCAGGAGCAAGGTCTGTAACCGGAGCACAGGCTCTGGGAAGCTGCCTGCCCCGGGGGACAGGCATCACAGCGCCAGCCTGGGCTCCCAGGGCCCACTGGCCCACTGGTCTCCTGGACGCTTCCCAGCCTTCAGAGCCCCCACAGCTCCCAGGCAGCCCCTCTGTCCATGCTCATGAGCACCCAAGAGGCTTCCGTTTCAAGGCCACGGGCCTTGCCCGGAGGACGTGGCCCAACCCCACAGCATGTGGCTGGGGCTCAGGCCCACTCCCCGCCACCCGCTCCCAGGGCCCGTCCCCTGCCGCCCGTGGGCCTCAGGACCCCTGTGCACGGGCCAGGAGAGCCCACCCTCCCTCCCTGCCACGGGCTGCCTGCTCAGTGGCTGAGAGGCACAGTCCCCGGGCCCCTGTCCCGGACTGTGGCGTCACAACGTACCTCCCCCACGGCTGCCTTCTTGGCCGGCTGGGCAGACACCATCGGCCTCAACCTGAAAGAGAGCACACCGTGGCAGCCCCAATTCCAGGCTACAGCCACGGGTCGGGGGACAGGGGGCCTGCTGAGGGGCGGTGTCTCTGGCGGTGGCGTCGGCCACTGAGTGCTCGGCCCTAGAGTGAGGATGGGGCAGCCCCTCTCCAACTCTGCTCCCCCAGACCCCCCACCCCCAGCGCTCTCCCTGATGTCGCTCGTCCCAGCAGAGCCCATCGGCCTCACACTCCTCACCTGTCCCGGCCAAGTCGGCGTTCTGCCCCCTCTGCTGGGGCTCACGCCCACCCTGTGCCCACTCCGCTAGGGCGTATCCTATGTGCACACACGCCCCACGCACATGCCACAGAGGAGTGCGCGAGTGACCGTACCCGTCCCCTCCTGACAGCACAATGGACCCCAAGTCGCCACCCCCGTGGGCCAAGTGACGACAGGCCTGAGCACCAACCCCGCAGGGCCACGGCACAGTGCTGGCAGCGGGGGTGGGACGGGGACGGTTGCCGGAAGCTGGAAATCAGGGCTTTTCTGTGAAAATGTCCTTTTTAGTGTTGGTAACAAAGCCAAATTTTAGTTCAAATGCTATGCCGGTTGATGGCGGATAGCCCTGGGCCCTTCTGACGCTCCTGTCATTTGATGGGTAAGAGCCTAAAATCGGGGGCACCAGGGGCTTGAAGTGTAGAGCGTCCGACTCAAGTGGTGATCTCAGGGCTGAGGGATGAGCCCCGTGCTCTGCTGGGCCTGAGTCCTTCCCTCCCCTCTCCTTCCCCTCGGTTCCTCCCCCCGCTCACGCTTCTGTGTGCTCTCTCTCTCCCTGCTTCCCTAAAATAAATCTTTTTAAAAAGTGACCTAAGATTGTACTGCCCTGGGGCTCTCCAGGCTGTTGCTCAGCTGTTCTTGGTCAGGGTTCTGGGAGGTCTGCTTCAGCAACGGTGCGTGGGGACCCCAGGGAGTGGCTGCAGTGGGAGATGCCTCCCCCGGGCCATCCTCGGCCCTGGTGCCCCCTGCAGCGGGAGGAGAGGCCCATGGGGAGGCTCTACTCTCCCCACTCCACACCCTCCCAGGAAAAGAGGCTGGCTCGCCCCTCCCAGAGACGGAACACCCCTGCAGGGTAGGACCTCCTCAGCCGCCTGCCCCACACAGACACAGGCCGGCCAGGGCCGCACGTGCGGCACGGACCCAGATGTCTGCTCCCAGCATCCGGGAGAGGAAAGCACCCCCAGGCCTCCTGCGCGTGCCCAGCACAGTACCTCTTCCCTACGCTGCTCACGGGGTCAGCCCCACTCCTGCCGGCGGGCGTCTTCCTCCGAGACAGCTTCCGGGCGCCGGCCCGCTCCTGGGGCTGCGCGTCGCCCCCCCGCAGGCTGCCCCCGCCCTTGCTGTTGAGGTCCTGGAGCACGCTGTAGTTGATCTTGCTGGAGATTTTCTTCTGCTCCAACATCTTTTCGATGGCCTCCCCAGCTGTGCTGGCCTGGATGGGCTCCCGTCGCTTACAAGACTTCTTGGGCTCAACGGAAACAGGGGAGTTACCGCCCCCTGGGGACCCGCTAGGTGCCCCGGGCGAGGTGCGGGTCCCGCCAGCTGGCCCCCGAGGAGGAGGGGCCGGGCAGCCAGCATCTGCCGGCGAGCCCCGCTCCCAGGAGCCCAGGTGTACAGGACGCTGGCCCAGTCCCCCGAGGACCGCTCCAACCCCCTCTCAGAAGGGAGAGGCCAGCCCACATCCCTCAGCTGCGGAGCTGAGGGCAGGGCTCAGGGTGTGAGGCCTCTCGGGAGGGGTCACCCAGCAGTAAGCACTGTGAGCTACCCACGAGCCACCAGAGGGACACCTGGCTGTGCTGGACACTGTCGCCATCTGAACAAGGCAGACCAAGGTGCCGTGCTCTGGCCAGACCACCCAGACCAGCACGGAGAGTCACTGTCCTGGCTGTGTGCCACCTACAGGAGCCCCAACTGTGCCTCCTGCCAGCTCCTCCCCACCATACTATTAGGGGCTTCGAGCCCAGACCCCAAGCTGCAGGCCCACCCCCTGGAAAGGTTCTCAAGCAGACCAGCAACCCACACCAGGCACATGCCTGGCTCGGGCCATTCTTGCTCGAGGGCTCGACCACTCCCTTGCAGCCAGAGCCCCTGCCCGGCCACACAGGAGCAGCAAGTCACGTCTCTGTGACCTCCCACAGGACAGATGCAACAAGTAGGCTTTCCCAGGGCCCGGAGAGGGGGGGTCCCAGAGCTGGGGCAGGACCCTCAGCGGGGGTCCCGACGCCCCAAATCAGCCTAAGGACCTCCCCAAAGCTGAGGGTGCATCTGTCCAAAGGGAGGCCAGCACCGTGCAGGACCGGGTGGCCGGAGACGCCGCCCTGGGAGTCCTCGCGTGACGGGTCTCCACATGCGCTGCACGAGCCTTACCTTGTGCTCCTTGTAGATCCCCAGCTCCTTCTCCTTCGCTATTCTTGCTTCCTTCTCTGAAAAGCAAAGCCCCCCACGGCAGGATCAGCAGGGGCCCCGCAGCCCAGGCCCCCCGGGCGGGCGGGCAGGCACTCACCCCTCTGCTCCCGCAGGTACTCGGCGTTCTCTCGCGTCCACAGCTCGGCCTTCACGCGGGCTTCCGCCTCGTTCAGGATGTACTGGGCAGAGCAGAACGCCACACTCAGGCCTCGGCTGCCAAGGCGCTTCCCCACGGACAAGCCGGTGGAGGACGGCCTCTGACCCACGGGCCACAGGCTCCTTACTGGTCGCTAGTCAGCGACACCTGTCCTCCCCAGCCCCTGCCAAGGCCGATAGCGGTGGCTGGGTCTGCACACTCCTGGGCCCGCGGGCACAGGAGCAGGGCCGGCTGAGTGGGCGGACATGGGTTCCAGGGGCCACGTGGCCACTTGTGGGAGAGCCCGAGGGACGGCGGCCGGGGGCGCCGACAGTGCAGAGTTCAGTGGAGCTCACCCTGTCAATCTCCAAGTCGTCAATGCCGCTGAGGTCCAGCTCGCCGTCCCCACGCGCACCCGCTACGGGGAAGCACACCGCCACGGCGTCTGCGTCAGGTTCTGCTGAGCAGGCGCAGATGTCCCCGGGGCGGCCTCAGGACCCCTTCCAGGATAGGAGCCATGTCCTCTGGGACCTCGGCTCTGGCCAAGGGCTGACGGCAGCCCCCTCGTCGCCGGCAAGCCCAGCCCCCTCCGTGTGCCAGTGCGTGGCTCACAGCCCAGGGCTGCGTGCGGAAAAGACACTACACCAGCCCCAGCGGACCTGGGAGCTCCCTACAACGCAGGCACCTCTGGCGCGGGAGTGTGGCTCGTCTGGCTTTCTGCTCACCGGTCCAGGAGACGGGCCCTCAGCGAGTCCTCGGTGATGCACTCGGGACATCCCCAAACCCTGCTGGCCACCTGCCCACTCCCCCGGGTCAACAGCACAAGCTGCACAGCCCAGCAGTTGGGGCGGCCTCTGACCACCAGGTGGCCCGCCCACACCAGCACCCCCCATGCTGCGGCTCTGCACTCAGGCCCTAGGCAGGGCCCACCCCCCCGCATTCCCACACTGCTCCTACCCTCCATGCCCTGCTTCACTCCCTCAGCTCCTGCAGAATGGTCTCTCCCTGCCCCAGGGCCTTTACACAGGCCCTCTGTAGGACGGTCCCTCCCACTGTCAGGGCAGACGCGTGACACAAGTTTGTACAGAGCACCCTTGGGCGGGGGCGGCACACAGGAGCCAAGCCCTGGGTGCCCAGGGGCGAGACGGGGCCTGTCTGCAGCCAGGAGTACATGGGGGAGCCAGTCCTGGCACAGGGCCACAACCTGTTCTCAGCAGCAAAACGTGGCGGAAGCAAAGCGGCCTTCCTCCTGCTCAGGCCCCCCCGCTGCGGCACCGGAGCCCAGTGGGTGAGGCTATCCACGCGCGGGGCTGTGTCCACAGGCAGCGCTTGCCTGCAGCTCAGACAGACGCAGAGGAACGGGCAGGAAGGAGCCTGCAGCCACCACCCAAGCAAGCACACAGCGCCAGCCCAGCCCTGAGCCAGGGGACCGGCGCAGGAGGGGTCTGGGGGCGGTGGCAAGCCCTGCTGGTATGCACGGTGTCCTCACACACCGGGGTCGACGGCGGCCCACTCCGCGCAGCACAAGGGAACTGGCAGCGCCCTCCCAGCCCGCCCTCCGTGAGGCCACACCCAGTGGCACCTCAACCCCCCCGAGATGGGGCAGGGTGACCCGGACCCAGAGCCCGCAGCCACAGCCCCCACCCACCTCCCCATCCACCCCTCCCCGGGCCTCCCCGGCACTCACTGGGCTCCTGGCTCTGGGAGGAGATGCATTCTCGGATGGAGTCCGAGATGCCCAGGCTGGCCGCGGTGGGCAGGGGGCCGAGCAGGGACTCCAGGGCTGGGGGTCGGCTGCCCCCCTCGGGGCCTCCTGCCTCCCCAGAGCTGCTGGAGATGCTGGCGCCAAGCAGCTCCTGGTAGAAGTCCTTGTTCAGGTGGCTGGCGACAGCCTCCAGCTCCTCGTCCTCGGGGTCCTCCTCGCCAAACAAGCTGGACGCGGAGTCCTCGACGGAGCCTACGGACGCAACGTCACACGCCCTGTGAGCCCGGCAGGAGCCGCCCGGCCCCAGCCCTGCGCCGGCAGACACGAGCGTCCAGCCGCACGAGGCCCGCTGCGTCAAGAGGCTGAGCCGCACGTCGCCGGGAGGCGGCCCCACATCCAGATGCCCGCGGGGAGCCCTCGGCCTACACACCTCACGCTGCACAGAAAGTCACTCGCAACAGACGCGACGGCTAAGAGCACCAACGCTTCTGGAACCCACGACACAAAACGTTTGCGGCTTTGAATCGCGCAAAACTTCCTGGGTGGGGCACCGACAGCCACCACCCCCCCCCCCCCGTGTCCCCTGGTGGGACCGCGGCGCGCTCGGGAGCTCTGCCTGCCCGTGAGCGCGTGTCGGCAGCACGCCAGGAGCGTGCCCGGCTCCGCGCGAGCAGAACACACAACCCACCACGCCCGCGCGCAAGGCCCCAGGGCGCCATCAGCCCTGCCAGGCCGGCAAGCAGCTCCCGCTCCCGATGGGCACACGGCACCGCCACGGGAGAAAGTTGGGCCCGCGCCCTGCAGCCGCCCCAGACAGGAGCGCGCACGTCCACGCGGACCCCTGCACGCAAATGTTCCCGGCACCACGTGTGCAACGACCCAAACCTAGAGCCACCCGGAATGTGCCCGACCGGCCACGTCTCCCGCGTGTACTCAGGGCAGCATGGACGGGGCCGCGCACGCCGACCCGCACCGTCAGCCAGAGCCGGGCAGCCGGAGGGCGGTCAGGACACGCACGGGACTCCAGGAAGCACGGCTGCCTCCAGGACGGAGACTCACCGAGGGGCTGCATCTTCGCGTCGCTCTTTGTCAATGAAACGCGCGAACGTCACCCGGCGGGACAACGTCACCGGGCGGGACAACGTCACCGGGCGGGACGTCACCTGGCGGGACGTCACCCGGCGGGATGTTTAACGTTTGGAATGCGCAAGCCTCAGAGCCTCACTCTGCTCGTCGGCGCGAGAGCTCCTGGTAAACGCTGTGACGCGTGCACGCCACGTCTGTGAACTCTTCTCTGGGGGCAAAAACCCGTCCGATTCCTTGTGCACAGGAAAACCGTGTGGGGCGGTGATCTCCCCGATAATCTGCCGTGCCCCCACCCTGATGTCTGGGAGCCCCCGCCTGAGGGCCAGGCCTTGGCGGCCATGCGCCCTGCACATCCGCACTCCCGTCCCCCTGGCTGGGCCTCGGGAGCACCTGCGGAGTCCATCCAGCCTCCCCGTTGGCCTCCTCGCTCCCAGCCCCCTGCCCCTTCGGCCTGAGTCAGACCCTGTCACCTCTCGGGCCCCGCTCGGGGCCTCCACAACCCGACTGCACCCTGAGTCGGCACCAGCCTCCCCCGTGCTGCTACAGGGTTCCCTTCCTTCCCCAGGCCTCTCCCGAAATGTCGCCTGCCCTGGCCAGTCCCTTTGGCACTGCGTGGCAGCTGGTGGCTGGGCAGGGAGCCTGGGAGCCGGGCAGGAGGGTGGAACCCAGGCCTCCTGGGTCCCACCACAGCCGGACGGCCCCACCTAGCTTTGGGCTCAGTCCAGACAAAGAATGAAACGTGTAAGAAAGGTCGAGCCAGCAGACGGAGGGAGCAGGGAGGAGGGAGGGAGTGCGCCCCCGACGTTCCCGTGAGAACAGTGTGAGAAGCTGAGCCTGGGGCAGGAGGTGGGGGCCCTGCTGGTGGCAGAACCCCGGCCAGCTTCCTCATGGCGGCGGCGGTGCACACAGCCGCTGTCCAGGCAACGGCAGAAGCAACACCACGGGCGCAAAGCCAGGCCTCCCCAGGGGCAGAGACCACCACCCCTGAGTCACAGGCGCGCCGGGCCCGGGCTCCGACTACTAGAGGAGAAAAGCTTCCGGCTGGGGCACCACAGAGTCACACGCCGCACACGCGCCCCCACGTCAGAGCACACGGGCACCACACGGGCAAGCCGGCACTGGCCACCTCCGTCCTCAAGGGGTCACCGGGCAGAGTGAGGACCAGAAGACCTAGCAACGCCCTGGGCGACGCAGGGGCTAACGGGTGTCCCCAACCACAGAAGACCACAAGGGGCACAGCACCAGTGACGCCCTCACGCGTGGGGACACGCGTAGACACAGAGCAAGACCGTAAGACAGATGGCGCTGCCCCAGCTGCAGACCGCAGGCCCGTCGGGAGCCTCAGCAAAGCCGTAGGCAGCAGCTCCAGGGCTCAGCGGGCGGGTGAGGCTGAGGAGCAGAGCAGGGGGTTCCCGACGCGGCAAACGGGGGCGGCGCGATGAACGAGTAGTGCGGACCCAGCATTCACGGGGCATCGGTAACTACTCAGAAACCAGAGAAGGCAAGGGAGAGAGAGAACACCCCCGCGAGGACACGAGCAAACGCACAGACCATGGGGGGACCCGGCCGAGACACACTGAGCCCGGGAAACCCTACGTGCTCTCCACGGGCCCCACAAATGCCGAAACGCTCACTGATGCCTGGACAACACGCAGTGAAAACCATGTGTGGGCACGGCCCTCTCAGGACAGGGTGGCACCCAGCCCCAAGCCAGCACCGTGTCCTGGGCGGCCCCCGAGCCACATGCCCGTGGCCACCACTGCCACTCAGCAAGGGCTGAAGGGCCAGGCCACGGCCCGGCCGTCAGGAGACGTCAGCAGCCTGGACGTCGGTGGCGAGCACGAAGCAGCAGTCTTTGCAGAAGACACAGTTACTCGCGTGGGAAACCCACGACGGAGCATGCGGCAGCAAGAGCGGAAACAGAATTCCTGACGCGTGAGCGCACAGGAGCTGCACCCAGAAACCTGGGGCTTCCACACCCGACAGCAGCGGAAGACGGGAAGGACACCGTTCAGGGCAGCAGCACCGGGCAGGTGGCCTGGCCCAGAGAGCGGTTTAGGAACACCCACGGGGCGGGAGATGTCCACTCTTGGGAGCGCATCCACGAGGCATTGGGCTGGGGCTGGGGCAGGGGCGGGAGAGCAGCAGCACTGACCCTCAGACGGTCCACGGCAGGGGTGGCAAGCACCTGGCCCCTGCTGAACAGAGAGCCGCACGACGGGGCCCGCTGCAGACCTACAGATGGGGCCCCGATGACTGGGCAAGAAGGCAACGTGGGGGGGTCCAGGAAAGAAAGGAAGAGCCTGGGTGCTCGGAGACCTGTGCACGGACACAGCAGCTCTGCAATGCCCCCGGCTATGTGGGAGCCACGACGGGGAGGAGGAAGAAGCCCCAAGGCAGCCGGGGCAGCACAGGCATGGAGCAGGCGGTGGCAGGAAGGGATTCTGGGGGCAAGGCAGAACAGTCCGGAACGAAGATCTGGGTGCTAAGGACCAGCTTCCCCCTAAGGCTAGAACCTGAGGGCACAGAGGTCCTGGGAGCAGCTGGCCACTGAGCACAGCACGTCAGGGTCAGGCGGCGTCCGAGCTGGGACCCTGTAAAGGGGGGCCGGGCCCTGTGGCCCTGGACAGGATGGCCGGAGGTGGGCCAGCAGGGAGTGCCTGGCGTGGGTGACGTGAGCAGGGCTGGCCCCTCGAGGCCGTGGGGGGTGCAGCTGCACTCACCGTCTCTGGTCAGGTTGGCGAGGGCCCCCTTGGCCTTCGGCCGACTGTTCTCCAGCTCGCTCTCAATGGCGTCCTGATAGCTGGAGATCTCACCTGGGGGGGCAACGCGCACACTGAGCTCAAGCCCGCTTCTCTGGGGCCGCAGGCACCTGTCCCAGCGAGGCTGGTTACCTTCGACGTCCTCCAGTTGCTTGCACAGGACTTGTTCAAGCTGAAACAGCAGGGAGCAGGTTCAGCGAGGAGACGGGGAGGCCATCGGGGGAAGCAACGTGCTTCATGGCGTGCGGGTCCCCAGCCCCCCAGATACATGCCGACTCCCGCGCCCCACAGCAAGGCAGCCCTTGCCGAAGGAACTGTACTGAGAGCACCCAGGGCGGAGCCGGGGCGACCCTGACAGCTGCAGGAAAGATGTGGAGGCCATCGAGGGACCTGGCACCCCACGTCCCACACCCCAGGGCTCATGCCCTAACCCCACCTGTCTGCCCACCTCTCCCTGCATGCCAGGGGGACACAAACCCAGCCTGGCCCGTTTCAAAGAAAGAACAGCACACAGGACGTCTAGTAACGCTGCGAGATGCTGGTCACCGGCGTGGGGCTCACCTGCTTCATGCGTAGCTTCCGCTGCCCAGCGGTGTACGAGGGGGGGTCGCACTCCCCCTCCAGGTCGATCTTCATGAACTCGTCCACGGTGAGCTGGCTCGTTGGCGTGTCTTCAAACTCCGTCAGCCTGGAACAACAAGGCCCCTGGAGAGAGCCGCCCCGCACCCTGGCCAACAGCGGGGCCCCAGGGAGGAAAGGCCACGTGCACTTGTCGCTCCCACAGGAGACTCAGAGAAGGCCCAGATGCAAAGAGTGCAAGCCGGCAGCCCTCGGCAGTCGCCAGCTAGAGCTTACCTACATCTCATACAAGCTGCAAGACGTCTAAAAATAAAATTTCTTTTTTCAACAAAAAAACTTTTCAAAAGAATTAGACAGCAGATGTGCAAAATACTTTTCTATCTGCTTCGGAAAGTGCCGTAGGCTGCGATCTCAGACGAGAAGCACCATCGGATGAGGCAGGTTCACAGTGAAAACAGCCATAACGACAGGTGCCGGTGATCAGGCTCCCGACAGTCCCGTGCAGCCCACCCGCAGCCAACTCTGCAGCTGAGCTCGGCCACCCCACAAACACCGCAGCCCAAAGTGGGGGCTTGTGGGCACCCAGCTTCCTGGGGGGCTCTCAGTGCACCCCAACCTACCTCAGGGGGTGGGCAGAACGGCCACTGCAGGTGCAGCTGGTGTGGGGCCAGGAAGACGGACCAAGACCCTAGAGGGAAGCGAGCGGCCCCTCGAGGCCCCAGGCCATCCTGGGTCCTGGCCAGACCACGGGCGGCAAGACCGCGGAGGTGGGTGTGGTCAGCACACAGGGCAGGTGTCTGAACCCCAGGCCACCTACCTCTTGCGCAGTGTGGACTCACACACCTTGACCACGCTGATGACCTCCTTGACGGTTCTCCGGAAGTCGTGCATCCTGGCCGCCACCAGAAGTGCTGGAAAGGAGCACGACGGGGCAGGGGGTGGGGGAGGTCAGGCCTCAGGACGGGTCAGGGTCATGATCTGGGCGGTGGGAGCCCTGCCCGGGAGGCCTGTGGGGGCTCACAGCGGGTGACTGTTGCCCAATGCACGTGACGGTCCCACACCTGAGGGCCGCACGCCGCTTCGTGTGCGACTACGCCACAGCGAGGGGTCAGAAAGTGCGGCATCCCGCCTTCCATCTCAAACAGAGAGTGAAAACACATCTTCTGAGAACCTCGTGTGACCCCTCAAAGCTGGTGAGTGAGCTCTGAGGTGACTCTCAACACACACACTGGTTGGTAACAGAGGTAAGGATTCTGGGGACACGGCCCAGGTTGGGGAGAAAAGGGAGCGGCCCCATGTGGCGGCTGCAGCCGGGCATGCTGGGAGAGGCCCAGAGTCGGCAGCGCGCCACGGAGCACGGGAACGCAGGCTCTCGGCATTCCAGGAAGGACTGGGGCCAGGGGCGGGGTGGGGAGGGGGTGTCCTGGGGTAAAGGCCACCAGACAGGAGTAAAGACCTGCTGGGGAGGACTCCAGGCCCAAGAGCTACGTCAGACCCCAAGGTGTCAGGGACAGAGCTGAAGAACGCAGAGGGAGGCCGGACAGCTACCATTCATGGGGCCAAAGACCCAACCCGAAAGGCCAGGGGATCGTCAACAGTAATGACTTGGCACTAGGGACAGGGCTGGCCTCGTGGGAGCCCTCAAGGGACTGGACAGCTCTGGAGACAGGGACCCCCACAGCCAGCAGAGCCTGGCCCTCCTGACCCCGGGCCGTCCTACCTGCCCCGCAGAGGCCCGAGGGGCGCCGGCCGGTATGCATCCAGTCCCTCTTCATCCGCTGCAGGAGCCTCAGGGCTGTCATGGACACCTCGTGGTTCTTCTCCCCAAACTCCAGCAGGTGAGCAAAGCGCGGGATGTACAGGCACGGATCTGCCACAGACATGGGCGCCTCAGTGCCGCCCAGGGTGCATCCCCCTCCCCCCCAGGCTCCGTGGAATGTGCGCGTCCCAGCTCTGGGTGGTGCATAAACACCACACAGCTGGATACCCATCCTTGGGGTGACCCTCCTGCTCCTCCAACTGCACAGCTTCCTGACCCTCTGCGGGGGCTGGTGGCCCCGGTCCCTCCACAGTGGCCACAGGGGTCAGGCACTAGCCTGCACGGGCACCCACGTGCTCATGGCACCCAGAACACCCCGCTGCTGCGTCTGGCACCTAACGGATCACGACTGGGATAGACCCTAATTGCTCCCTACTCAAAGCTGAGTTCACGCACACGAAACACAAGCTACGGCTTCTCCCTGCCGTCCACAGGTGCGTGGGCAGCCCTTCAAGTAACCATACTTTTCCGCGCAGGGGACAGCTCAGGAGGGACCCGAGCTCGCGCGCACTCTCCCTCCCTCAGCTGACCCAGTCATGCAGGGCCCATGGAACATCAGAGGCCAGACTTGCTTTGGACAGGATGGTCATGAAGTCCCCGCAGAGACTTGAAGAGGGAGCTCCCTAAGGGAGCCGCAGGCCAGCCCAAAAGCAGGCGGGTGGGGCAGATGGTGACCGGCAGGAGCCCGCTGTCCACCAACATCAAGCACCGTCCTTCGGCCGCCCGATCAGTACCCCCAGCCTCCCTCTGTCCACGAGGGGCCACGGGATGGAGCTCCGGCCCTGGAAGCCCCACGTGGGCTGGCATCGCCAGTGCCCCCAGCCGGCAGCGGGCGGGAGAGCCTGGAGCCCTCCCAGGACGCTCCACCCAGAGCGCAGACTGGCCACACGGACAAGCTGGGGCCTGCACCTCCCAACAGCGACCGTCCACGACAGCCTGTGCGGGCAAGCTGCAAGCTCAGAGGTTCAGCCCACCTGCAAGGCCCGGGTGCTGGGGAGGGCGCTCCCTCCGCTGAGGGTCTGACTTGGGCTCAGGTCACGACCCCCGCCCCCCCCGTCGGGCTTCTTCTCCCTCTGCCCCGCCTGGGGTGAAGGTGGAGCGCGAGGAGCCCACGGGGCACAGGGACGGCCCGGCAGGGGCGCCCCGCAGCCCCCGGGGAGCGATCAGACGGGCGACAGGGCGCCCGGGGGACGAGGGCAGTCCCGGAGCCACGGCAGCACGCGCCCACGAGCGGGACGACCAGGCGCGCGCACGGCCAGCCTCGGGAGAGGGCTCCCGAGCGCCCCGCACCGACACGCACGCGCGCCCGCGCAGGCGCCGACAGCCCGGGGAGGAGGGGAAGAGCGGGGACGCGCACGCCGTCCGCGCGAGGGAGGGGGCGGGGCGGCGCGGGCCGCGAGCGCGCACGCCGACCGCGCGGCGGAAAGGCGTGACGCGGCGTGACGCGCAGGCGCCGGGCGGTCAGGGCGAGGGCGGCCGGGACGGCGCCCCCTGCGGCCGGGCTGCGCGCTGCGGGCTGCGGGCTGCGC